>RPOG01002002.1:62599-112903 GCA_008086565.1 Thalassoma bifasciatum
ACCTTACGTACCGAAATCACGCGCTGAAACCATGGCAACATGTGACGTGACCCCTCGGCCCAGGTTACCTTCACGTTCCAAACTCGCATCTTTTCACTTGCGAAAACAATTTTGACTGCTGTCAGCCCTGTTGCAAAGCTCTCTGCGAAAAGAAGATATTTTGGAAAAGCTTGAATCTTCAGCTGAAATCGGACTCCCGGACACCTGAGAAGAAGAACACCTGAGAAGAAGAACACCTGAGAAGAAGAACACCTGCGACCACCTTCTGGATTAAAGGACTTCCAGCGGATAGATGGCTTCCCCCGGACCCCGCGCGGACCCCCGGCCTCAGCGGACTGCGGTCAAGCGAAGGTCCATCGACTGTGCTAGTGAGACATCCTTTCATATACATAATAAAATGACTTTTAGTCTTTAATTCACTTGTTTAAGACTATTTCCTGAAGGTTTGGCTCATTTATGTTGGATGATGCTTTTAAAGTCAGTAGATGAAAATTTGCTAATGCTAACAGGTTTTGAGGACATGGTTTCACTTCAAGTTGACTTGATATAAAATGGTTTTTCATATCAGGAACTTTACGATTTTAATTTAAGTACAATAAAATAAAACCACAAATATGCCCTCACTAGAAAAAAGTCCTAAAAAAAGTCTAATTTCTTAAATTTGCCATCAAAATGCAATAATCAAGTTAAGCTAATTAGCATGTAATGAACGATGCTAAAATATGTTTAGAGATTTTTTATTTGTTGCACTTTGAAGACTGATGGAAGAGTTTATTTTACCTATTAAGATGTTCAAACTTCATAAATTATAATCACAAATGTGCACTGTCTAGAAAACAATTCCAATCATAGCTTGCTTTATAATATTTCTTAAATGAGCCACCAAATTTCAATAATCAAAGGAGGCTAATGGGCCAATTCTTTGATTAATGCTTAAAATATGTTTGGATTTTTTATTGTTCGCACTTGTTAGACTGTTTGTGATGTTTAGTTTACCTGTTTAGCTGTTTGAATATAATAAAATAAGACCACAAATGTGCACTAACCAAAAAACAAGCCTTAAATGTGGCCTGTGATTAAAAATTAATTTAATTAGCTGTAAAAATGTAATAATCAAAGGTGGCATTTGAGGCATTTTTTAAATGATGCTAAAGTAGGTTTGGAGACTTTATATTTTGTGCACTTTGAAGACTGCTGAAAGAGTTTATTTTACCTTTGTAGCTGTTCAAACAATATAAAATAAGATCATAAATGTGCACTGAATAGAAAAAAAACCCAATTATAGCCTGCTATATAATATTTCTGAACTTAGCCACCAAAATTCAATAATCAAAGTAGGGTAATGGGCCAATTCTTTGAATATTGCTACAAATATATTTGGATTTTTTTATGTTTGCACTTGTTAGACTGTTTGTGATGTTGAGTTAACCTGTTGATCTGTTCAAACTTCATGAAATAAAATCACAAATGTGCACTAACTAGAAAACAAGCTCCAATTGTAGTCTGTGATTAAAAATGTCTTTAACTAGCTGTGAAAATGTAACACTCAAAGGTGGCATATGAGGCATTTCTAAAATGATGTGAAAGTTTGTTTGGAGGATTTTTTATTTGGTGCTTTGGAGACTCTTTAAAGAGTTAATTTTATCCATTTAGCTGTTCAAATATTATGAAATAAGACTCAAAAATAGCACTGACTAGAAATTAATTCTGATTATAGTCTGCCATTTAAATTTATTTAATTATTGTTCAAAAGTCATTAATTAAAGTAGAGTAATGGGACATTTTTTAAAAGATGATTATAATATGTTTGGAGTTTCAATTGTTTGCACTTGTTGGACTGTTTGTAATGTTTAATTAACCTGTTGAGCTGTTGGAATATAATAAAATAAGATCACAAATGTGCACTGACAAGAAAACAAGCCCTGGTTGTAGTCTGTGATTAAAAATTAATTTAATTAGCTGCAAAAATGCAATTCTCAAACATGACATATGAGGTATTTTTAAATGATGCTTAAGTATGTTCAGAGTTTTTTTTATTTTGTGCACTTTGAAGAGCACTGGAAGAGTTTATTTTACCCACTAAGCTGTTAAAACATTATGAAATAAGACCAAAAAGGGCACTCAGACTAGAAAACAATTCCAATTATAGTCTGCCATGTACATTTTTGCAAATAGCCATCAAAAGTCATTAATCAAAGTTAGCCAATGGGCCATTTAAAAAAAAAAAAAATGCTTATAATTTGTTTGGAGACTTTATTATTTGCACTTGTTAGACTGTTTGTGATGTTTAGTTTACCTGTTGAGCTGTTAGGACATCAGAAAATAAGACCACACATGTGCACTATCTAGAAAACAAGCCCTGGTTGTAGTCTGTGTGTGATTAAATATTAATTTAATAAGCTGCAAAAATGCAATACTCAAATATGGCATATGAGGTATTTTTCAAATGATGCTAAAGTATGTTTAGAGATTTTATATTTTTTGCACTTTGAAGACTGATTGGAAGAGTTTATATTAGCTATTAAGCTGTTCAAACTCCATAAATTATGATCACAAATGTGCACTGAATAGAAAACGATTCCAATTATATGCTGCTTTATAATATTTCTTAAATGAGCCACCAAAATTCAATAATCAAAAGAGGCTAATGGGCCAATTCTTTGATTGATGCTTAAAATATGTTTGGATTTTTAATTGTTTGCACTTGTTAGACTGTTTGTGATGTTGAGTTAACCTGTTGAGCTGTTGGAATATAATAAAATAAGATCACAAATGTGCACTGGATGGAAAAAAATTCCAATTATAGACTGCTAAATAAAATTCCTTAGATTAGCCACCAAAATTCAATAATCAAAGTGGGGAAATGGGCCAATTCTTTGAATATTGTGAAAAATATGTTTGGATTTCTCAATTGTTTGCACTTGTAAGACTGTTGGTAAAGTTGAGTTAACCTGTTTTGCTGTTGGAATATAATAAAATAAGACCACAAATATGCCATTACTTGAGAACAAGCCCCAATTGTAGTCTGTGATTAAAAATGAATTTAATAAGCTGCAAAAATGCAATACTCAAAGATGACATATGAGGCATTTTTTTAAACGATGCTTAAGTAAGTTCAGAGATTTTATATTTTGTGCACTTTGAGGATTGATGGAAAAGTTTATTTTTCCCTTTAAGCTGTTCAAATATTGTAAAATTAGATCACAAACGTTCACTGACTAGAAAACAATTCCAATAATAGCCTGCCATATAAGCCATCAAATTTCAATAGACAAAGTCGGGTAATGGGCCAATTATTTGAATGATGCTTGAATATGTTTGGAGTTTTTATTGTTTGCACTTGTTAGACTGTTTGTGATGTTTAGTTAACCTGTCGAACTGTTGGAATATAATAAAATAAGACCACAAATGTGCACTGACTAGAAAACAAGCCCCAATTGTGGTCTGTGATTAAAAATGTCTTGAATTAGCTGTATAAATGTAATAAGCGAAGATGGAATAAAAGGCATTTTTTAAATGATGCTAAAGTATGTTTAGAGTTGTTTTTGCACTTTGGAGACTGTTCGGAGAGTTTATTTTACCCTTTAAGCTGTTCAAAAGTTATGAAATAAGACCAAAAAAGGTGCTCAGACTAGAAAACAATTCCAATCATAGTCTGCCATGTACATTTTTTCAAATAGCCATCAAAATGCAATAATTGAAAAGGCAAATGGACCTTTTGTTTTTGAATGATGCTTAAGTGTGTTTGGAGTTTTTATTGTTTGCACTTGTTTGACTGTTGGGAGTCTCTAGTTTACCTGTTGAGCTGTTGGAACATCATGAAACAAAACCACATAATGTGCACTGACTAGAAAAAAAAGTCCCAGTTATAGTCTGTGATATAAAGTTCTTTTAAATTAGAAGTAAAAATGCAGAAAGGTGAATAAGCCTCTTTTTGAATGATGCTAAAAGTGTGTTTGGAGTTGTTATTGTTGGTATTTGAGATTGTAGGAGAGTGTATTTGACCTGTTTTTCTTTCCAAAAGCAACAAGCAGAGGCAAAATGACAAATGTGCACTGACTAGTCCTTACTAAAATCCAAAGAAGCAGATTTCTTCAAATAACTGTAAAAATCCAATAATCAACGGTGGCAAAGGAGAATTTTTTAAACGATGCTTAAATATGTTTGAAGCTTTTTTATTGTTTGCCCCTTGGAGACTGTCAGTGTAACATCATGGAATAAGATTGCAAATGTTCAATGACAAGAAAGCAAGTCCTTCATAGAGTCTGAACCTATCAACTTTCTTTAATTAGCTGAAAACATGCAATAATCAAAGATGTAGAATGAGCCGTTTTCTAAATGATGCTAAAATACGTGTGGAGATTGTTAGTGTTTGAACATCATGATATAAAATCACAAATGTGCACTGGCTAGAAAACAATTGCAATCATTGTCTGCATTATAAAATTTCTTCAAATAGGTTTAAAAATGCAATTATCAAAGAAAGCACATGAGACTTTTTTGAATGATGCTTGAATATGTTTGGATGCGTTTGTTGTTTTTTGCTCTTTGGAGATTGTTAAGAGAGTTTATTTGACCAGTTTAGGTGTTGGAACAATATAAAATAAGATCACAAATGTTCTCTGACAGGAAAACAAGTCCTTAATAAAGTCTGCATGTATCAAATTTCTTCAATTAGCTGTAAACATGTCATAAACAAAGATAAAAAATGAGTTGTTGTTTTTTTAAATAATGCTAAAATCTGTTCGGAGTAGTTTTTGGTTATGCACTTAAGAGACTTTTAGGAGAGTTGATCTGACTTCCATGGGGGTTTGAACATCATCAAATAAGATCACAAATGTTGACCTTCAAGTAAACAAGGTCTCAATAAAGTCTGAAATCTAAATGTTAAATCTAAATGCCTAATCTCAATCTTAATGTAAAATCTAATTCCTAAATCTCAAAATTAAATCTAAATCTTAAGGCTAAATCAAAATGCTTAATCTAAATGCTTAATCTAAATCTTAATGTTAAAGCCAAATCGTTAATTCTAAATCTAAATGCTGGATCTAAATAAGCAATCCTAATCTAAATGTGAAAACTAAATCTAAACCTAAATGCTTCATCTAGATCAGTGATTCCCAACCTGTGGTCCGTGGCCCCCTGGTGGGCCGCGGAGATATTGCAAGTGGGCCGCCAAATCATTTTCAAAATAGTCTGAGTTTTAATGAAGGGTAATTATATAAAGATACAAATGTACAGAATAATGTTTAAATATTAAAACTTGGTTACATTTGTAAGGATATTCAACATGTTCAAACGTTTGTATATAAGAAAAGTCCTTGAAGAGGGCAAGTTAAAGCCCAACATGTAACATGACCCCAAATTTAACAAAACCCTGAAATTTGATTAAACAAATNAGATATTGCAAGTGGGCCGCCAAATCATTTTCAAAATAGTCTGAATTTTAATGAAGGGTAATTATATAAAGATACAAATGTACAGAATAATGTTTAAATATTAAAACTTGGTTACATTTGTAAGGATATTCAACATGTTCAAACGTTTGTATATAAGAAAAGTCCTTGAAGAGGGCAAGTTAAAGCCCAACATGTAACATGACCCCAAATTTAACAAAACCCTGAGATTTGATTAAACAAATGTTGTATATCCCAAGACTATAATCACTGACCCAACATTTAACAAGTTGTTATATCGTGGGCAAATGACTATCACCTTCTGGGCTCAGCATCTGTTACATCATTGACCAGTTATCACATTTCGGGTTTTCTTACATTTTTTTTCTTACATTTCGGGTCTTTGTTACAAATCAAGCGCTAGCAAGGCGCTATACAGCCCCCATAATTATATGGTCAGAGGTGGGCCGCGAAAAATTTTTGAGACTTAAAAGTGGGCCCTGAAATAAAAAAGGTTGGGAACCACTGATCTAGATGCTGTATCTGAACCTACATGTTCATAATTAATCTAAATGTTAAATCTCAAATTAAATGCTAAATGCTAATTCTCAATCTAAACACTAAATCTAAATGTTAAATGTAAATTTTAATGTAAATTCTAAATCCAAATGCTTAATCCTTATCTTTATATTAAATCTAAATTTAAATGTTACATCTAAATCAAAAGGCTAAACCCCAATGCTTATTCTAAATCTAAACGTTAATTCTCAATATAAATGCTTAATCTTAATCTTAATGTTAAATCTAAATCTAAATAAAAATCTAAATGCCAAATATAAATGCTAAATTTAAATCTTAATGCTTAATCTAAATCTAAATGCTAAATCTTTATCTAAATGTTCAGAAATTATGCAAAGTAGGCAGGTTAGCCCCTGTTCTACACACCCCTTGCAAGATGTAGGACCATGCAGCCCCGCCCACCCAATTGACTGCTTCTCATTGGGTGATCCGATGTGATGCAAGTGTTATGGAAAACAGGTGCCAACAGCCTACTTAGCATAATTTTTGAATATTAAGCTTTACCCTTAGCAAGTGATTTAAGATTTAGATTTAGATTTAACATTAAGATTCAGATTTAACATTTACATTTAGATTTAGGTTTGGATTTAACATTTAGATTTAGATTTAAGATTTAGATTTAGATTTGATATTTAGATTTACATTTATCTTTTATGTGTGCAAATTTTAACAAGTTTATAGATCATTCTGTTTTGCATGAATTTATGTTTTAAATGAAAGAAAATCGAGCTAAATATGAGAAAAGTGAACTTAATTTTCACAAAGTATTGCCTATTTAACAGTGACTGAGTTGTTTACATTTGGTGCTCCATAGCTGTAAACATGCAATTATCAAATATGATAAATCAGATCATAGTCTGCAATATAAAACTTCTTCAATTACTTGTCCAAATGCAATAATCAAAGAAGGCATATAGGCCTTTTTTTTTACATAATGCTAAAATACGTTTGGAGATTTTTTTATTGTTTGTACTTATTAGACTGTTTGAAGGTTTTATTTGACCTGTTTGATTTAAGAAAGCATTTTGAAGAAATAGAAAACGTGCAAAGACTTTAAAACAAGTCCTTATTAAAGTTTACTAGTATCAGATTTTTTCAAATAGCTGTAAAAATGCAATAATCAAAGATCATGAATGAGCCTTTTTTAAATATATTTGGAGCTTTTTATTTTTTGCATCTTGGAGACTTTTGTGAGAGTTTATCTTACCTGTTTGGCTGTTGAGTAGTTAGAAAATACAAAGATTATCAGATTAAAAACAGATTAATAAACAATACATAAGACGTTTTGGCTGATTTATTTTGTATTTTGATCTTTAATGTGGAGAAAAGTGTTAGAAAAAATCAGCTACAAGGCCAGCTACTCCCACACATGCATGATTGAAGCTTATATTGATAAGCCCTTGCTTTAATATGTATGATATAAATTATGATAAGAAAAAAGATTTGGTGTGAAGAGGCAAATATCTTGATTCAGTTGCTGTATTTAACTTTTTCATGTGATCAAAATGCAGCTTTACTCTCAATAGTTTCTTATTGAATCTTGTTGTTTTCATAGATGTTCTAACATGCAGGTCTTCTACAGTAACTGTGAATATGGGATTATTGAAGGAAAAAGCAAATATCACTTCTGTCTGACAAGTTTGTGTGTCACTCTCTTTAATAGATGAACATATTATTTAAACTTTGTGGTGTTTTTTTCTCTTTCTCAGGACACTTTCGACCTCCTGCTCTGACTGCAGCCAGTCTTTCTCCTCATCTGGCTCCACCCCCCAACCCTGTAGCTCCTCATCCTGTTGCTCCTCCTGCTGCAGCTCCTCCTTTTGCTCCTGCTGCCCTTCCTATTCCCTCTGCTGCTCTCACTCTTCCTCCTGCTCCTGTTGCTCTCACTCTTCCTCCTGCTCCTGTTGCTCTAACTCTTCCTCCTGCTGCTGTTGATCTCACTCTTCCTCCTGTTGCTCTCACTCTTCCTCCTGCTCCTGTTGCTCTCACTCTTCCTCCTGCTGCTCCTTCTCCCTCTGCTGTCCCTGCATCTGACCCCCTTGCTCAACCTTCTGCTCCTCCTCCTCCTCCTACTGCTGCTCTTTCTGCACTTGCTCCTCCTGCTGCTTCTAATGGTCTGTCAGTGAACCAGGGACCTGTCCCTGAGTCAGAGGTCGAGGACATGGAGGTTGAGTATTACGAACAAGGCAACTCCTTGTCTGAGGTTGAGGACATGGAGGTTGAGTTCAGTGTACCAGGTGACTTGAAGTCTGTGGAACAGGGTCTTGACTCTGGCTCCAAGACTGAGGGTCATCACTCCATGTTCAAGGACAAGACTCTTGGGCTGAAATCCAAGGACAAGGCTCCTGAGCTTGTGTCCAAGGACAAGGCTCTTGGGCTGAAGTCCAAGGACAAGCGAGGACTCGAACACAGGTTCCTGTTCCGAGGACCCGACTTCAGGTTCCTGTTCCGAGAACTCGAACACAGGTTCCTGTTCTGAGAACTCGAACACAGGTTCCTGTTCCGAGGACTCGAACACAGGTTCCTGTTCCGAGAACTCGAACACAGGTTCCTGTTCCGAGAACTGGAACACAGGAAGGACAAGGCTTGTGACCTTAAATCTAGGAATAAGGCTCCTGAACTCATGTCCAAGGGTAAAGCTTCTGAGCTTAAATCCAGGGACATGCAGGTTGAGGACCTTATAACCAGGTTTAAGGCTCTTAGCCTTGCGTCCAAGGACAAGGCTCTTGAACCTAAGTCCAAGGACAGGGCTCTTGAACTTATGTCCAAGGTCAAGGCTTGTGACCTTAAATCCAGGGATAAGGATCCTGAACTCATGTCCAAGGGTAAAGCTTCTGAGCTTAAATCCAAGGACATGCAGGTTGAGGACCTTATTACCAGGTTAAAGGCTCTAAGTCTTGAGTCCAAAGACAAGGCTCTTGAACCCAAGTCCAAAGACAAGTCTCTCGAACTTGTGTCCAAGGACAGGGCTTATGACCTTCATTCCAAGGATAAGGCTCCTGAACTCATTTCCAAGGGTAAAGCTTCTGAGTTAAAATCCAAGGACTTGCAAGTTGAGGACCTTATAACCAGGTTTGAGGGTCTTAGCCTTGTGTCCAAAGACAAGGCTCTTGAACCTAAGTCCCAGGACAAGGTTCTCAAGCTGATGTTCAAGGACAAGGTTCCTCAGCTTGTGCCCAAGGACAGGGCTTTTGGGCTTGTGTCCAAGGACAAGGTCCCTGAGCTTGTGTCCAAGGACAAGGCTCTTGAGCTGAAGTCCAAGGACAAAGCTCTTGAGCTTGTGTCCAAGGACAAGGCTCTTGGGCTGAGGTCTAAGGGCAAGGCTCCTGGGCTGAAGTCCAAGGACAAGGCTCCTGAGCTTGTGTCCAAGGACAAGGCTCCTGGGCTGAAGTCTAAGGGCAGGGCTCCTGAGCTTGTGTCCAAGGACAAGGCTCCTGGGCTGAAGTCCAAGGACAAGGCTCCTGAGCTGAAGTCCAAGGACAAGGCTCCTGAGCTTGTGTCCAAGGACAAGGCTCCTGAGCTCCTGTCCAAGGACAAGGCTCCTGGGCTGAAGTCCAAGGGCAGGGCTCCTGAGCTTGTGTCCAAGGACAAGGCTCCTGGGCTGAAGTCCAAGGACAAGGCTCCTGAGCTGAAGTCCAAGGACAAGGCTCCNTGCTCCAGATGCCTCTCATTATGACTCAAAGGACTTGTTGGAGTTTTTGGAGTCTTTTGAGGAGCTGACGGATGAGATCCTTTATGGATCACCCTCTGACTTTGAAGAGGAGGAAGAGCCTTACAGTTCTGACACTGACCATTTGATGCTGATGCTCTGTGGACTTGCTGATGCTCCATCAACTTCTGGCTTTTCTTTCTCTCCTTCAAGCCACAGGGTCAGGGGGGAGAGTGATGATGAGGAGGAGCCAGCTGTGCAGAAGCGGAGTTGGGCCAGGGAGAGGAGCGCTGACTGATCCTGTCGTCTCCCAGGAACCATCACCCAACTGGATGGATTGGTGTATCCTTAGCTGTCCTTTGGGATCAACAGGATTAGTAACCCAGAAGACGTCAGGACATCTGGCAAAGTCTTCTAGTTTGGACCCGTGTAGCGTCTGGCACCGGGACTTTTTATTTCTTTCTTTGTCGAAGGGAGATGGACCCTTTAAATTCTCACCTTTGCGTCTGGCTGGGTGAGCTAACCTGAAACAGTCTTAGCGTCTGGCGGGGCTGTTTCTGTCCCAGGTAGCGTCTGGCACCGGGACTACTTTTTCTTTCCCCAAACACAAACGGGGATTGACTTTTCTTGGATCCTGAGGGCCCGTCTTTGCGTCTGGCTGGACTGGCTATGCCTCGGGGAGCTCTTGCGTCTGGCAGGGCTGTCAAGCACCTTGTGTTTTAAAACAGGAACCGTTAGCGGAACGAAAACCAGGTAAGAGAAGACCACAGGATCTGGACCGTCAGGAGGAGGCACATGAGCCACAACGAGTGAGACCTGCACCACGTGGACCTACGACGAAGAAAAGTAAGTATGAGCATCTAAATCTGATCAAAAATCAATGATTTTATTTTTTAAAAATACTTTCATACTAACCCCCTTATATTCTTCCCCCTTTCTGAGGTGCTCCTGGTCCCCGAGGACGGGGAAGGTAAGGATGAGCTTCTGAATCTGATCAAAAATCAATGATTTTATCCAAAAAAAAAAAATACTTTCATACTAACCCCCCTATATATCTCCCCTTTCTGAGGTGCTCCTGGTCCCCGAGGACGAGGAAGGTAAGAATGAGCTTTTAACATTAATACAATCACAAACTCAGGTTACTGTGCAGAGATGTTTTCTTCTACTGTTCTTTTTTTCCTCCATGGACTCAACTCTGGTATCTGATCCTGAGGATTTACTCAGACTGTAGAAAAAGATTCTGCTGGAGGCTCATCTTATCACTTAGTGTCTTTAAAATGATCTGAGTTTTTGTTCTTTTATCTGACAGTACTCTAAAGAAATCTGAGCCTTAAATGCTCAAAACACAATTAGTTACTGTTTGTTTATTATTTACGATGAAAAGTAGTGAATGTTTATGATGTGATTCTGTATTATCATTCAAAGAGTTTCTGTCAGTCTTACTAACCATTAAATATCTCTCTCTCTTCCCCCTGAGCGGCCAAGATTCACCGCAGATGGAGAAAGTAAGTATGAGCTCCTAACATATAAACAAACACATAACAGCTGTTTATTTATGTATCCTCACCTGTGTTTGACTTATGTTACTATGTCTTGGTGAGAACCAGCTTTAAAGCTTTAGTTTTTATTCACTGTTTTCCCCTCAGAGTTTAGTCTTCCTACTAACCATCACCTTTCTCTTTTTGTGTCCCACTCAATCAGTGATTTCCTCTATTTATAGAGGATACCTTCAGGATGAATAATCAATAATTAATAAATTATCCAATAATGACGCATTTTACCCCTAAAGTGATCTGTGCGCTTCTTAACTGGACACAGAATAAACAGAGCTCAGGTTTTCTTCATGTGAAAGTGTTTGTGAAACAGGTTCAAAAATAAGTTAAAACTCTGTTACTGTTTATATTTTATTAGAGTTATTACAGCACATGTGCAGACACACAAACAGCTGTTAGAGCTGAATGACATTTGATCCTGATCAGCTGATGCTGTTTTAGATTAAAGTCATTTAGAATTCTACCAATACAGGTCAAAACAGTTTATCCATAAAAATAAGAAATGAGGATCTAAAAAAATTTGGTTACCTATGAAACAACCGTAAAATATGGACAAAGATTTGGGTAGATTGAGTTTTTTATGTGCGTTCCTATTATTACAGATGGGCAGAATTATATTTCTGAAACATCAACATTAGTTTTGATTTCTGCAATTCTTGTTGTCCCCCTTTTTCAAATTTCTTTCGTGGTCATGTCCAAGTTGGGATTGAAACTGGTGACTTTCTTGATGTGAGGCGGAAATTGAATATGACAATTTATATCATTTTTTCCCTTTGTGTAAACTCTGCAAACCCAGCTTGAGCAGCATAAATATAACCAAACTGCCTCAATGAAGTCTGTAAAATGGATCTAGCTGTTTCCATGTCATTGGTTCCTTACCACATCAAATGTTTGTAAGCTCCAGCTCTCATCTAACTTAACAGCTAAATGTGTGCAGAGTTTCAAACATTTTACTGTTTTATTGTTTTTATTATTTCTGTTGTTTGTTCACACCTATTGTTTCTTAATTACTGTTGCTGTCGCTGTCTATGATTTATAGTTAAGGACTGTGTACAGCACTTTGGCCAACACTGTTGCATTTTAAAGTGCTTTATGAATAAAGCTGAGTTGAGATGAGTTCTTTGAGTAGAAAAAAAGCAAAAGTTCTGATTATTTTGCAGTAGGGTTATTATGAGAGGTGCATAACTTGATGTAATATCACAGGCAGGTATTTGTCAAAGTGATGGCAGGAAGTTTTGAAATCATTTAAATGTCTTAAATGGCAAAGAAGATGCTTTAAATTTATATGATAGAGTAGGGTGACCATATGTCCTCTTTTGCCCGGACATGTCTTCTTTGAAGAGCCTGTCCGGTTGGGGTTTATAAAATCCTTCAAATGTCCAGGTTTTTGAGCTTGCCTAGCTTGAGCGCGTCACAGAACAGTGTATTTATCATTCACGTTGAATGGTTCCGTTAGAAACACGCTCTGAGAGGTGGAGTTTGAGCCGAACCCCGGAACTTGTATTCATTCATTCAAAAATCAGTACAGAGGCGCTTCACGCTCCTCACTCACTCACTCGCAGGCTGACAGGCAGGTCGGCACACTGCCAGAGAACACTCGAACAGAAAGAAAATGCCGAAACGCAAATGTCATTTCACTGATGAAAAGCGAAAAAAGTTCCCCTGTTTTTGTACGGGTTGTGACAAATGGAGTCCTCTTTTCAGAGAAACAGAATATGGTCACCCTATCTAAACTCATGTTTGAATGTGGAAACTGTATAGAGAATTGCATGTGACTCACTTTAGGTGATTTAGTTCAATTCTTATTCATGCTTGGGTTAAGACATGGAGAGTTTTTTTGCAGTTATTGACTTCTGTGGACGATATAACAATAAGTTGGCATACACTCAGATGTATTTTGAAATGAATGAGGCCCTACAGGAGAATCAGTCCGACCCTCTGGAAGTAGATCCCTGATCATTTACTGTGACCCTCGGCTCACAAGTTCCTTGTTGCAGTGTCTAAAAGTAGTATTTTATTAGTATTAGTAGTATTTGTAGTATTTAATTTATCTGCAGAATTTTATTTACTTACTCATCTAAGTCCCTTGTTGCAGCGTTAAAAAGAGACATTAATGACAGACGCACAAGCCTGTGAGTAGGAGCGACGAGTCTGTGAATGAACAGCTGTTGTTGCTGCTGTTTGGCTGACAAAAATAAAGATAAGATAAAGATAACTGTAGCCAGATTATGACCCACAGCCTGTGAGACGGGATCCACACACAAACTGAGGGTCACAGTAAATGATCAGGGATCTACTTCCAGAGGGTCGGCCTGATTCTCCTGTAGAGCCTCATTCATTTCAAAATCCATCTGAGTGTATGTCAACTTATTGTTATATCGTCCACAGAAGTCAATAACTGCAAAAAACTCTCCATGTCTTAACCCAAGCATGAATAAGAATTGAACTAAATCATCTAAAGTGAGTCACATGCAATTCTCTATACAGTTTCCACATTCAAACATGAGTTTAGCAACATAATCACCTTATAACATTGTGATTTGGTATCACAAAATTTTGAGATAACTCAGTATATCAAAATTTTGAGATAACTCAGTATATCAAAATTTTGAGATAACTCAGTATATCAAAATTTTGAGATAACTCAGTATATCAAAATTTTGAGATAACTCGTTTCTTAATTTTTTTTATTGTGGCAGCAATACACTTCTGTATAATCCCAAGTTAAAAATGAGTCTATCAGCACCACAACAGATTATTTTTAAATGCTAATTTCTTCCCAATCGAGACTGGGCAGTACAGCGTGGACCAGATTGATTTATGGCACGCCAAAGTCTCTATGACAACATCATACAGGCTGACAAAAGTTTATCAGTGAGAAGAGAGATCTGTGTTTTTATTCTCTGCTTAAAAAAAGATTTCAATGATTTATTAACAGGAGGAAACAGGAGCTGGACTGTATGACAGACAAGGTTCAAAAGAGCAGAAGAAAGATAAACAGGAGAGTGATAGAGCACAGGCTTAAGGCTAAAACATGGACTACAATCTTAAATATGGACAAAAAGCAAAACACCACCAAGAACTAAAACATGGACTTAAAGCTAAAACAGACAAAAAGCAAAAACACCAGCTAAAAGTTGAAACACAGACTGAAAGCTTAAACACAAATTAGAGGCTAAAATACAAGTTAGAGGCTAAAACATGAGCTAAAGACTAAGGTGATAAGCTATTTCAGATAATGTTCATTCCAATTCACATGCAGCAGTTATTCTACAGTGATGTGTTCAAACCTGACAGTCTGTATAAAATGAAAAGTCAGGCTCTGCTTAATAGACGAGGGTATAACAAGGATTTTGACTGCTATGTGCAGTGGTGAAACTTCGTGACCTTATTACGATTTTCACAGGCCGATGATTTGATGTCATGTTTGTATCTTTCAAACGAACAACAGTGTAAAGTCTGTTATCGTGACAACTATTTTTTTGTAATGGGACACTACAACATAGACCATTTTACAACAGAACTTGTTTCTTTTCATCTCAATTTTCATTGTGTCGACTGCCATTCATCTATCAAAACAAATTCACGTCATTTCATCTGAACAGTTTTTGCCACTCCTCTAACCAGAGGAGTCACTGCAGTGCACTTTAAACAGATTCTCCTCACAGCCACTTTAAAACAAATCCACTTATTATACAGTGTGTGGTAATAACTCAGAGAGGTGTGATTTTTTTCAAGTCAAGTTTTCCGATAGTCTTTTTTTCCAGCTGAGTAAATAAATAAAAGTGAAAATAAATGAGAGCAAAATTGGCAAATGCACATTATCTGGATATTTTGCGACAGATTCATCTAATTCTGATAGTGAAACAAGCAGTGGATATAAAACTGGACCTGTGCTTGCTTTTTCTTTTTTCTTTCTTCTTCTTTATCTTTACTTTTCTTTATAAATCAAAAAAACAAACAGGAAAATAAGCTTTAAATGGTTCGAATTTAGAAGAAGTTCACCCACATCTAAAAAAAGTGTTTATTCCCCATTAAATCCTAAAAATAAGACAGGGAAAAATACTTCCAAAAATACAAATTTGATGATTACGCTCCAAAAACATTCAGAGAGAGAGAGAGAGAGAGAGAGACATATAACCTGAGTGAGACAGACATCCAAAAAACACAGAGGCACAAAAAGAACATGGGTTCAGAAAATTTCTGATTAGTCAGACTAGTTTGGGACAAAAGGACATTATTTGATTTTGAATTTCTAAGCTGTTACCATGGTGCATATACACATATACATATTCTTATCTTTTCCCAGGATAGTAATATGTGACACAATCATTTTTCCACCTTGTGACCACAAGATGGCAGCATGGCGCTACAGGTGCAACTGTTTTCAAATTATACAACAAACAGTAACGAGAGGGAATTTCCTGCAAAAAACAGTTTCATCTTCAGTATCCAGAGTAAACAGCAATGAAATACAGCCTCAATGAATTAAATGAACATCTTCCTTTCATAAAAATTAAATCACTAAAGGACAAAGATGCTAAACTGGTCTCGATAAAATTTCCTCTTCTGTGCTGAAAAGGATCTTACACGTTCACCTTTACTGTATTGTTTCAAAAGTGTCACATCAACCTTTAATTCTATTTCAAGCCCTCCAAGTCTTTTCTGAGCATTCTCACATTATTGGGGAGATCCTGAACAAGGTTTGAGACGGATGTAGGAACGAACAAGAGACCTTTACAAAAAGCTCACAGAGGGATCTGTCACATACTTTGAGCTGGAGTGAGTAGCGTGTTTCTGGAGCAGTAGATATGGACTTGTCTCCTGGACGATCTCAAGACACACAGTTGCGTGCCATGCTGTGGAGTGATCCCACTTTTTCACAGGCCAAAGTGAGCAATGACCCTTGAAGTACCTTGGAGTTAGCTTGTACAGATGCCCTGTGATAAATGTGAAGTTGGAATTCCAGATCACACAGTAAAGTCAATCCAGGTGACCTTTAGAGCTTTGAGATCACTTTGAGGACTCTTCCAGTGGGCTCAGGGAAAGATAAGACACTCCTTTATTCTCTCCATGGGGGAAAATTCACAGTCACAGCAGTCATGCAAGAATAAAGAAAGAGTATAGTGCATTGATTCCCAACCTGTGGTCTGTGGCCCCTTGGTGGGCCACAAAGGTCTTACAAGTGGGCCGCCAAATAATTTCCAAAATAGCATGATTTTAGTGGAGGGTAATAATGTTAAGATACAAATATACAGAATAATGAGTTATGTTAAAACTCAGATAAGTTTTAAAACTGTTGAAAAAGTCATATAGAAAAAAAACCCTGTAAGAAAGCATGTTAGAGCTCAGTATGTAACATGACTCAAACTGCAACAACAACCTGAAATGTACCAAAAAAAATAATTAAAATATACCAAAAATGTAATGACTGGTCAATAAGGTAACAAAGTTGCTGGGCCAGTAAGTAACAAAAATGAATGCAGTAAAACCCAAAATATAATAACTGATCCACAATGCAACAACTTCTTACATTCTGTACTTATTGGGTCATAGTTGGGCCGCAAACATTTTTGAGACTTTAAAGTGGGCCCTGAGTTGGAAAAGGTTGGGGACCACTGGTCTAGTGCAAAAGTTCCAAGAGTACATAAATATAAAAATGTGATGTGTCAACTCAAAAAGAACAACAATAACTGAGCTGCTGCAACAAGCTGCTAATGAGCAGCACTTAGAAAAGTAGAAGAAAAAAATAATTAATTAATTGATTAGTTAATGAATCAAAAAAGTATATTGGAGAGGACAGCTTGTCCATAATTCTGTAGTCAGCCTCCACCTCCACAGGGTCCAGGACTGAACTGGACTTCTTCACCAGTCTGTTCAGTCTTTCTCCTGTTTCCTGTTTCCTGTTCGCTCATAGCAGGTGAAATTCTTCCAATGTGGCGTTGTGTCTGATGTCAGCTCTGTTAGCCGTGTGTCTGTGATGAGCATGGTGCTACTCTGCCCCCTGGTTTTCTCTCTGGTGCTGGGTTAGCGCTGTCAGCTGCTCCATCTTATTGGAGACAGATCTTACATCCCCCATGGTGATGGGTGGAAGGACAGGTCCATGTTGTTGTTTATTAGCTCACACAGTAGCACCAGTATGTTGTCATAACTCCTTCTCCTCAGCTTGAGCCTAGCAGCAGTGAGCATTGACATAATGGTCATGAATTTCCACCACATGAACCATTAAATTTAGGAGTAAATAACTTTTAAATAGGTCTCCACTGTAGTGATCACTATGCACCACAGGGTTTAACCATTGACTGTATATAGAATTATACAGTCTATGGGTTTAACAGGCCTCTTAAATGTTCTACGCTTCCACCACTAGAGGGTACACTGGTTCCTTTTTCAGGGGATGTTTGAAGACCTACCTGGAGGTCAAACTGAAACAGGTCTTTCCTTTCCCCCTTTTTGTCAAGACGTACACACAACCAACTGTGAAATGAGTCAGGATTGATTAAGAACCAGAACCAGAATCACCTTTATTGTCAAGTGAAGCATACACGGAATTTGACTTTGGTTTTAACTGTTCTCTCTCTGTATAAAAAAAGTATTTGACATCAAATATATAAATAAACAGACATCAAGTAATTACAATTATAAATATGGAGGTTATGTAATGCCTTTTTGGAGCACAGTTAGAGCATCAAAGACCTGGAATGTCATAAAAACAATGTAACAAAAAAAAATTAGTAACTGTTTGATAATGTCACAAAAGTGCTGGGCCTGAAATGTTTTTAAAAAGAATGTGATGAAATCCAAAATGCCATAACATATATCAAAACATGATAACTTTTCCATTTTGGTCAGTTGGTCACTTATTACATTCAGGGTATTTCTGCTTTTTTATTTTCCATGACATTTCAGGCTAAGCACTTTTGATATATTTTTGAATAGTTGTTACATTTTGGGTTTTATAGCATTTCTTTGATCACATTTTGGGTCAATGTTACACATTGGGCTAGAACATGCCTTCTCAAAGGACTTTTTAATATATGAATATGTTTAAATTTATAATATTCTTAAATAAGTAACTGTGCTTTAACATTTTCAACATTATTCTGAATATTTGTATCTTTATAAAATAACCCCCCACAAAAACGATACCATTTTGGAGATGATTTGGGGGCCCACCTGCAGTACCTTCACGGCCCACCATGGGGCCATGGTCCACAGGTTGGGAATCACTGCCCTACAGGTTTCTCACCTTTCAGTTTTTTCTGGTGATCTGGTGATTTTCCCTAATTCAGGGACATACACCGACAGAGGCCACAGGAGCCTGTCCTGTCCTGACCGTGTCCTCTGGGCCTGTGTCCTGACCCCCACACCCAGAATCTCATACAGTCAGACATAAATGTATTGACATCCTCAGCCGGCAATCTTGACGTGTGTTCTTTTAAAAGCAACAAAAAAGAGGAAGCTGCTTTTCTTCCTCACTTTTCCTCTGAACTTTTCTGACAAAACCAGTGGCAGATAAATTGAGGAACTTTGCAAATTTGTGAGTGTTTTCTTCTGAGGAAGAGAGTTGTCAGCAGTTTCTGACCTCATTACTGAGAGGTCAGAAGACATCAACACTCAGACTAGTCATAAAGTGATCTGTGAGGACCTGAGTGACGGTCTAATGGTGGAACTTACAGCTAAAGAAGCAAAGTTATGGCTGCTTTAAAGTCCAGACTGAGGAGCTGCTGGTCTGTTCTCACCCTGCTGTGGATCTGTGTCAGTGGAGCCAGCGCTGAACCTCTGGATCAGACAGAGGAGGGTACGTTATTACTGATTTACATCCCGGGTTTAAGAGAGAAACTTGAATTCACTATCTACTAGATATAGGCATGCATATTTGATGGTAATATTGTACAAATTAAATGTAAAGCAAGTTTAACTGGCCTCTGGAAGGTCTGTACAGAAGTTCATAAAACCTGTTGTCTGATCAAAGGTTAGGAGTATCCACCATGACAGTCACACAGGCTGTGTGTGTTATCTGTTCTAGAAAGGGTTTTACTGCATACAGCATTTATATTTGTAGTCTTTCTAAATTAACATTTATATATGATTACTGATGGGAAAACTTAAGACCTCAAACAGAGGTTTTCTGAGTCTACACAAGGCTTTTATTGGTTTCTTTACATTTAATCAGATTTGGGGTACAACAAAAACAAGTCTCTTCAGTTTGTAAACATTCCTACCAAAGGGTGAGACTACAGTTCGTGTTAGGGTTAACGTTACTTCTACCCTGTAACACAGTTCACATCCATTTTTGTCTTTGTGTCACTAACGGTTTAGGACAAATTGCCAATAAGTTAACTTAAGTGATCTCAGTTTAGTTTAGTTTAGTTTAGTTTGAAATAAATATATCGTCTTTTCATACATAAAAATGTAGCACAAAGTGCTTTACAGGTTAAAAAGCCCCACCCCACCCACCCCCAAGTCCCCACCCCCACCTCCCACCCTGATAAAAACACACTCACACTCACATTCCCATTCATACTCACACGCGCACACACACACACACACACACACACACACACACAGATAGTCAAGATACTTATTGTTCAAACTGATTAACTTTATTACATTTTTTGGCAAATTTACACTCATTTTGAATTTGATGCCTGTAACAAATTCCAAAAAAGCTGAAACAGGTTCATGTTCTAACTGTGTCACATCACCTTTCCTTTAACAACACTCAGTAAGTGTTTTTGAACTGAGGACACTAATTGTTGAAGCTTTGGAGCTGGAATTCTTTCATATTCTTGTTGATGGACAACTTCAGTTGATCAACAGTCCAGGGTCTCTGTTGTTGTATTTTACGCTTCATAATGTTCCACTTATCTCCAATGGTAGACAGGTTTGGACTGCAGGCAGGTCAGTCTTGGAGCTGCACTCTTTTACTACAAAGCCACGCTGTTGTGACAGTAGCAGAATGTGTCTTGGTTTCATTGTCTTGCTGAAATAATCAGGGACGTTCCTGAAAAAGTCGTTGCTTGGATAGCAGCATGTGTTGCTCCATAACCTGGATGTACCTTTCAGCATTGATGGTGCCATCAAAAATGTGGAAGTTGCCCATGCCATAAGCACTAACACACCCTCTTACCATTATTGATGCTGCTTTTGAACTGGTGACAATCTGGATGGTCTTTTTTGTCTTTTTCCTGCAGGACATGTCCATTATTTCCAAAAACAGTTCGAAATGTGGACTCATCAACCACAGCAAACTTCCACTTTGTCTCAGTCCATTTCAAATGAGCACAGGCCCAGAGAAGGTGGCAACGTTTGTGTCTGATGTTGATGTATGGCTTTGTCTTTGCATGGTAGAGTTTGAACTGTCACTTGTAGATGTAGTGATGAACTGTGTTAACTGACAATGGTTTTCTGAAGTGTTCCTGAGGCCCCGTGCTAATATCCTTTACACAATGATGTGGGTTTTTAATGCAGTGCTGCCTGGGGGGGGTCGAAGGTCACGGCCATTCAATGTTGGTTTTGGGCCTTGCTGCTTACGTGCATGATATTATGAGCTGTAGATGATGAAATCTGTCAATTCTGCAAATGTTTGTAATGACATATTGTTCTCAAACTGTTGGACCATTTTCTCACACAGTTGTTGACAAAGCGGTGAACCCTGCCACATTCTTTCCTGTGAAAGTCTGAGCTTTTTGGGGATCCTTCTTTTATACACAATAATGACACTCACCTGTTTCCAATGAATCTGTTCACCTATGGAATGTTCCAAACAGCTGTTTTTTTTCAGCATTCCTCAACTTTCCCAATCTTTGTTTGCCCCTGTCCCAGCTTTTTAGGAACGTGTTGCAGTCATCAAAATAAAAAAAGTGAATTTTTGCAAAAAGCAATAACGGAATTAGTATCTTTTATATAATAGTGTATTCGATTGGATATAAGTTAAACAGAATTTGTTAATCAGTGTGTTCTGTTTTTATTTATGTTTTACACAACATCCCAACACCAATGGAATTAGTGTTGTAAAAGAAACTGTTTCATGGCTAAACTGTGTTTAATGTTTAAGACTAGGTGCAGATAAGTTTCTCTTCTCTTTTCTGTTCAGAAATTTTTCACTCCGATGGACAGTCGACTCTGAGCTGGTCGTCTAATCCTGACAAAGAGGTCAGTTTGAACATGACGGTCTGATGGAGACGGATCCACACAAATGCAAACACGTCTTCAGATAAATACAGATAGATCAGCAGGAGTTACTGTCCTGATGTCCGTCTCTTTCTCTGTTTGTAGTGGGACGAGGTCTCTCTGAGGGTGGGAACCAAGGGTCTGGTTCCTGTTCTTCAGGCGTGTGGAAGACCAGTATTGAGGACGGTTCTGAGTCGCTGGTGGGAACGTAAAGACGCTCACTCCCTGTTGATGGATGTTTCATTCACACAAGAAGAAGAGGGGTCAGCCCCGCAGAGTCCTCTCTACATCCACCTTTTTGACTCAGATACTCCTCTCACAAGATTTAGACAAAATCAACCGGTCCTGGACCTTCGGACCCCCAGGCCATTCCCGGTCACCACCCCTCACCAGGATGAGCTGAGTTACTTAAACGAAAGCCGGGCCCTGGATCTCGGTGGAGTCAGACGCAGAGGCTTCCAGATCGGCTTTTCATACTCAGGACCGTGTGTGCTGGTTACATCCATCAGACTGTACTACAGGAAGTGCTCTGATGTCACAGATCAGCTGGTCAGCTTTAAGGGGACAGGGGCGGGGTCTGGGCCTGTAGAAGGCTCCTGTGTGAGTGGAGCTGTTGAAGTTTCAGCACCCCTGAGAGAGTGTACTTTGAATGGAGCCTGGGGGCCCTTACAGGGGGGCTGCACCTGTGAACCTGGACACCAAGTTACAAATCACAGCTGTCAGGGTAAGAGTTTGATCCCCAGCTCTAGATTCAACAACTTAAGAGTTTAAAATGTTTCAAAAAGGAAGAAAATCCAGAGTGTGTGTGCAGAAGGAGAGGATTTAAGAGATATCGGAGTTTACACTAGCTGACAGAGCTAACATTAGCTTAAACAGCCAATGTTAACAAAAAGGGCTTACTCTGGCTGTTTTTGAATTCACATACTATGCCAGCAGTATGTACTGATTTGGCCAAAATGCAGTGTGTGGTATGCAGTATACGAAAGAATACGAAAGTTGCCATATGCCAAAACTACCCGGATGACCTACTGATCCGGGTCTGAATTGAAAATGACGAAAACCGGAGAAAGTTTGGGCGAAGCAGCGGAACAATCATTTGTTCAACAATCATCAGCAGCTTTTCCATCATTTTTATATAAAAAGTCAATCCACTCCAGATTATTTCCAATGAATAACATATGGTGTAATGTTAAAAACCTAATATGATGAATTTTGCTGCAACATCCACATTTAAACACAAATGTCCTCTGCAGTTATTGCAAAGATCAGAGGTCTCCTGGTAAAACTAATGCAGTTTAAAGTGCTGGGACCTGCAATCATTTGTAATAACTACAGAGGACGTCTGTGTTTTAATCCTGCTCTGTACGGTAAATTTGTGAAATTTTAAACACAACTTTTTCCTCCAAAATTTAGAGGTGTCTTTCGGGAGAATTTATTGATTCAATATTTAAGTTGCCCTGATGTATAATAACTTAATAATGATAAATTATAAATCAAAAGTCAAGAAAAAAATCCATCAGCTTTACTCTCACATTCCTCAAACTGTAAACCAGTGTAGCAAACTACAAAACAGACCAAACAAAACTGTCATACTTTATTCTACATTCAAATACAGTTTGCAGTATGCAGTGCCTACTACATACTGCATTAGATTGTAGTATGTAGTAGGCGAATTGGAAAACAGCCTCTGACTATCAGTTTACATTTGTTCACAAAGCTAACGTCAGCTAATAGAGCTTACTCTACCTATCAGTTTACATTAGTTTAGAGAGCTAACATTGGCTTATAGAGTTAAATGTAAATATCAAGGTTTATCAACCCAACAAAGGGAACATTATCTTGTAGACATCACTCTAATATCACACTTTACACTAGCTCACGAGGCTAAAATAAGCTCCTGAAGCTAACTTATATTATCAGTTAACACTAACAGAGTGTAAACTGATGGTATGCTGATGTTAGCTTTTTAAGTTCCAGAGCTAACATTAGTTTATAGAGCTTACTCTACCTATCAGAGTTTACTTTTTTTTTACAGAGCTAGAATTAGCTCGTGGAATTAACTTTAACTATCAAATTTACACTAACTACAAAGGCTTTAATTAGCTTACAGAGCTTACCTGAAGTATAAGAGTGTACACTAGCTATTGGCACAAACAATAGGTTTCAAAGCTAACGCTGGCCTACGATGCTAACATTAGCTGCTGTTTAAAGAGCTGAATGCTTATCTCAGCTGTTTGGTTGAATTATGAGTCAGGAAACAGCAGGGTAATTTAGGAATGATGATGATGATGGTGTTTTTCCATCCTCAAATAAAACTGAGGACTTTCACTTCCTCTTTCCCAACATCATCATTCTCTCTAAGTTTATTCTTGACCACTGATTTCTTAATCCAGCGGATGTCTTGTTCTTGTTTTTGTGCTTCTGTTGTTAATTTAAAGTTGTATCAACAAAGATGGTGATCCCAGAAAGGTTCGTCCTAAAAAATATATCTTTTATTCCTGTTTCATCAGCCTGTGAGAGGGGCTTCTACAAACCGACCAATGACAGTGGAGGATGTAGACCTTGTCCCCCAAACAGCCACACACTCACAAAAGGATCAGAGGTGTGTGAGTGTGTTCAGGGTTTCCACCGCCTGTCCTCTGACCCGGCTGAGCTTGGCTGCACCAGTAAGAAACAGTTTACCTGGACTACAGCGCCACCTGCATATGGAAGTGTTAGGGACAGGGAATATCTCATCACCTTTAATGAACAAATAAAACTGTTCTTTAAAATTTAGAGAAAAAAAAGACTTAAGTCTAAATAAACACCAGAACATGACAGAGCCAGGCATCTTCTTTATCTGTGTAATGTTCATAATAATATTTATGATTATAACTGGATTATTATTATAATAACTTTCATCATATTACTGTTGTTTTACTGAGTTTGAATGTAGATATGGGCAAATACATCTCTGATTTTATTTGTCTCATTGTCCTCAGAGCCTCCCTCTGCTCCTCTGAATCTGATCCTTCACCATAATGACCCGGTGCTGCTCAGCTGGGACCCTCCCCATGACTTGGGGGGCAGAGAGGAAGTAATGTATGACCTGACATGTGAGGAGGTAGTAGAGGCTGGAGGTCAGTCGAGGACATGTGTTCAGGAAGTGGTTTTCCTCCCACACTCTGCTGGTCTGATCGAAACCTCGGTCAAAATTTTAGGACTGGATCCTAGAAGTGACTACAAACTGTCAGTGAGGGCCTGGAACCAGGTGTCAGGACTGCAGGGGGCTCCACCTCCATCCACCACCAGCATTATGATTCACAGATGTAAATAACTAATGTACTCAGGCAGAATCCAAACGTTTATTTACAACCACACAGACAAGATATTGTTCAAAGTGATAAACTTAATTGTTTTTGTGCAAATATTCGCTTATTTTGCATTTGATGCCTGCATCACGTTCCTAAAATGTTGGGACAGGGGCGACAAAAGACTGGGAAAGTTTAGGAATGTTGGAAAAGACAGCTGTTTGGAACATTCCACAGGTGAACAGATTCATTGGAAACAAGTGAGTGTCATGATTGGGTATAAAAGGAGCATCCCCAAAAGGCTCAGTCCTTCACAAGCAAAGATGGGGCCAGGTTCACCACTTTGTCACCAACTGTGTGAGCAAAAGCAGCATCTGTGGTGGTATGGAGGTGTGTTAGTGCCTGTGGCATCAAGGGGATCTGTCACATCTGTGAAGGCAGCATTAATGCTGAAAGGTACATCCAAGTTTTGGAGCAAAACATGCTGCCATCCAAGCAACGTCTTTTTCAGGAACGTCCCTGATTATTTCAGCAAGACAATGAAACCAAGACACATTCTGCTACTGTTACAACAGTGTGGCTTTGTAGTAAAAGAGTGCAGCTACTGGAGTGGCCTGCCTGCAGTCCAGACCTGTCTCTCATTAAAAATGTGTGGAGCATTATGAAGTGCAAAATACATCAACAGAGACCCCAGACTGTTAAGCAACTGAAGTTGTTCATCAACAAGAATGTAAAAGAATTCCAGCTCCAAAGCTTCAACACTTAGTGTCCTCAGTTCACAAACACTTACTGAGTGTTGTTAAAGGAAAGGTGATGTAACACAGTGGGAAACATGAACCTGCCCAAGCTTTTTGGGAATGTGTTGCAGGCATCAAATTTGAAATGAGTGTTGATTAAAAAAAGGAAAAAATCAATGAAGTTTATCTGTTTGAACAATAAGTAAACATAAACAGATGATCAATATAACTTAAAAGTGGATTGATCCTAATGTTTGAATCATATGTAGATGTCTATGTTCTATCTATAATCAAGCTCAATGTTTATGATAATTATTTAACTATCAATATCAATGTCTAAAATACTCATTAATCTGTTATACAATACTGTATATAAACTGTGCATACACACACACACACACACTCAGAGTCACAGTGTCAGTTAGACATACCAACAAGCTTCTCAATACTGAAATTTACATCTCTCTCTCTCTCTCTCTCTCTCTCTCTCTCTCTCTCTCTCTCTCTCTCTTATGTTTCTGTTGAAGGGAAAGTTCCTCATACAGATGTGATGGTGACATCAACCCTCAGGACTTCAGTCGTCAGTTCATCTCCTCAGCAGAAAGTTCATTACTCCACATGGCTGATCGTTGCAGTGATATTCTTCAGTCTGCTGCTCACAACATTCATTCCTGTTCTTGTCTGTGTGCTGAGACACAAAACGACCAAACTCAGGCAAATACAAACTATCTCCTGATCCTGTTCATCTCATGGCAGCAGAGAAAGATGATTTTTATCTTCGATGTTTTTAATTTAAGAGCAAGCCATTTTTTCTATTAATTTATAATATCCACTGCTTTGATTGCACTGTTAATGCTTTTCTACAACACTGTATTTGACCCATACAAACCTGTAAGAATGTCAAACCTGAATAACATGACAATGTCTTTAAAGGTCTGAACAGGACATCCTGATCCCCATGAACTCTGGGATTTCTTACCGACGTCCTGAGGAGGCGGAGCCTGAACTGACACCAGCCGACAGTCAGTTTGATTTACTATAAACATATACAGAAGAGTTTACTTGTCAGGGAGAGGAGAGATAGAGAAGGGTAGGAGGAGGATCAATGGAAGAGGATAGAGTGATGGATGGGTGGAGGATGGAGAAAGGATGGATGATTGAGGAGAAGATGTAGATGGATGGATGAGTGGAGGATGGATGGATGGTTGGATGGGAAGATGGACAAAACATGGATAAAGGATGGGTGGACTGGAGGAGGATAAATGTAGGCGATAAAGAGGAAGAAAACGGAAGAAAGACGGATAAAAGATTAGTGGAGAATGGATGGAGGGGGTTTGATGAGGTTTATGTATGAAAGATGGGATGAGAACAAGATCAGGATAGGTGAATATAAAAAGCATGGAATATGGATGGATGGGTGATGTGAGATGGACAAATGTAAGGATGGATTGATCAAAGATGGATGGATTATTGATAGACTATGGATGGATGGATAATTGATGGGGATGGGTTGAGGGGGATGGATGGATGGCTGGATGGATGGATGGATAGGAAGATAATGGATGGATGGATGGATGGTACACAATGGACGCATGGTGGGATTGGTAGATGATGGATGGACGATTGGATTGGTAGATGATGGATGGATGGATCAATGGATGGATGGATTGGTAAATGATGTATGGATGGATGGATTGGTAGATGGATGGATGGATGGATGGATGGATTGGTAGAAGATGTATGGAAGGATGAATTGGTAGATGATGGATGGATGGATGGGTTAGGATGAGATGGAGCTCCATGTTCCTAGATAGAAACAGATATTTCTTTAACTCTTCTATGGTCATAGATTTCAGTTTTTACCTGTTTAGACATTTTCTTCAAACACTTCATGTTACAGCTGGTGGAGGGGGGCTGGAGCTGCTGGTGTTCGGTGACACGTTGAAGGATTTCCTGGTGGATAGAAACAAACTGACTCTGGGCAAAGAGTTGGGCAAAGGTGAGATTCTTATCCTTGGTGGTCCATTTTGGGGGCCAAACAAATGAAAAGTGTAAAAACACAGAAAGTGTAAGGGGAGGGTAAAACTTCAATGACACACACACACCAGTATTATAAAAGACAACTGCACCAGTGTCTCTATAAGGATGAATGATATTGCAAAAGATTTCTCATAAGGACTCATTACAACACAAAAAACTCACTTGCACTTGTCCATGGAATTTGTTTTTAACAGCAACCTCATGGAGTCATTATATGCAACCTAGAGCCTTTGTAAACTTGTCTTTTTAACCTAGCCCACAAGGGGCAGTATGAAGAGGAATACAGAATGCTCATTGTCTGTTCATGTCTTCATCATCAGACGTTTGACCCCGAGCAACGTAACCTACAAACTTGACTTTGGTGCTCACACTCAGAGCCTGTCCTAACAGAAAAAAATAAAAAGGTTTAGGTCCTTATTACCTTTTTTTCTGCATTTCAGAACAGTAGCTTTGGTAGTATTGCATTGCACATCATATGTTAAACCATAATCAGAACTAATCTTCAGCTGCTGCTGAAACCCAGTGGTAGCAACACTTCTTGGCAGGACAATATCAAATTGTTGTCTTCACAGAATTGTGTATTTATATTTATATATCAGTTAATGTGTATGAGTGTTTGCACAAATGTGCATATGTGTATATTCATGTTTGGGCATATTTATGTTTATAAGTGTAAATATTTATATATAGTCAAAGGGGTGAGGGTTAATAAGCTATGCTTCTTCTCACTCCTTTTTCAATATGTAATTTCTTCCTTTCCTCCTCTGTGTTGCAGTAAAATTTGGCTTACTCACATTTTCATTTATATATGATTTTATGTAAAAAAAAATGTTATGTAGATTTTAGGAAGCCCTGTACTATTTGCATATTTGAAATAAGGTAATTTTAAAAAATAGTGAACTTTTATCTGAAATGTCAGCAATAGTGTACACAGTTGTGCAAAGATTCTCATGAATGAATGAATTAGTAAAAGGAAGACCATTCAAATACACATCTTAATCATTTTGACACTCAAAAGGTGTGTAAACATCAACAACAGTAAACTCTTTATTTCCATTATTCACCTGCACAGCAATGCATCAGTCGACTCTATTCTGAATATTTTTATCACAGAGTCCAGTGTCTTCTTACACCATAGGATGTCTGCTCCCACTGATATTTGTCCTCTCACAGTCCCAAAGTCAGATTCACCTGCCCCAAAGAAACTCTCTTTAAAAGTCTTCAGTTTTGCCAAATACTGTTCACTGAAGAACATGAAAGGATTATCATAGTTAAAATGTTACACTGAAGACGTTGAACCATTGTGGGGTGTTTACCCAGGATTATTGTTTTAATTTTAGTCAGAGTAAACACCAAACACCAGAAGAAGAAGTTGAAATATTTGTTCCTCTGTGTTCAGGGGAGTTTGGTTCGGTCTATGAGGGAGTCTACTCTCCATCTGAAGATGTGAACCTAAAGGTGGCTGTGAAAACAATGAGAGGTTAGTAAACTCAAATATTTCCCACAGATCTGTATTTCTTCTTCTTCTTTGGTTCATTTCTGTCAGTCTTTCCCTGCAGTTGGACTCAACAGTCAGGCTGATCTCCACGACTTCCTGAAGGAAGCAGAGATCATGAAGAACTTCCACCATGAAAACGTGGTTCGACTGTTGGGTGAGAAACTCACTATTCCACACAAACAGGTGTTGAAGTGATTTTTCTAATATTAGAGGAGAAAGGTTAGAGGTAGAGCCAGTCCTGATGTGTGTGGAGGAACTGTTCTGGGTTTAAAGAGTCAGGTCAGTGTGGAGTGTTAAGCTCTGGAATGAAACTGAACACTGGTCTAACAAAGATTTATTTTTAAGAGAAGTTTTAACCTATAAATTTTATCAAAGAGGTTCAGACTCTGTGATACTCAGTCAAATCAGCAGGTTCAGCAGCTCAATAAGTCCAGAGACATGTTTGATAAACAATGAGCACTGTGATAAGAAGTTTCAACCACGTCCACCAACCCACTAACAGCACTAAATGAATAAATAAATAAATAAATAACCTCTATACATACTTACGACTTACCGAGCAACCAAAAAACCAACAAGCCAACCAATTAGCAACCAAACAAACTAACTCCCTAACTTCTGAACTAAATGACCAATCAATCAACTTTCAAGTTAGCCAACCAACCAACTAACCAACCAACTACCTTACCTTTGAGCTAATCAACTTATAGATTCTCAATTAGCGAAGCCGACAGATTGACACTTCTGTCTTCTAACTCTCGTTCCACCATGTGTGCAGGAAAATAAATCCACATGAAAGTTTCATAAATGTTTGATTGTTTACTTGTGAAATCACAAAGGTCCAGTTTTCCACAAAACAATGAGAAAAGGAGAGCAAAACTGATGAGAGGTTAAAATGGTGTCGCTCCACTCTGTTAGGTTCCAGAAGTTTTTGTCTAAAAATCAAACACTTCCTGTGACTTTTCAAAATAAAATTACTTAGCAGGAAGTACAAACAAAAAAATGAGTTCCAGTCCGTCCCTCCTACACTAAGAAAACAAATTAACATGAATTCTTAAGTATTTTTGGCATTAACTACAACTGAATTTTACTTTCAGCTCCTGCACAACTAACCAACCATTTTACCAACTAACTGCCTAGCCTCCCACCCTAACTACTAAACTAACAAACGAACAAGCCAACCAACTTACTACCTATTCACCAACTTATATAGGAACTAACTTATTGACTAATTGACTGAATAACGTACCAACCAACTGTCAGGACACACTGTATCATGGAGCAATATCAATAACAAATGGATATCAGCTTCATTAAGACTCTTTGCAAATCGTGGTCACAAAGGCAGAAAGAGACAGAGGCAGTGAGGTGAGACAGTTATCATTTCAGGGAAAAATTAACCTGATCAGAGAGTAACAGGAAACTTAAAAAGTACATTGCAGGAAACAAAAATACTGCAGTATTTTTTTCTCTACATTGTGAAGCCCTGTTAACTACTTTACTAACTAAATAATTGACTAACTAACTAACTAACTAACTAGCTAACTAACTAGCTAACTAACTCACTCACTCACTCACTCACTCACTCACTAACTAGCTGTGCAACTAACTGATTAGCAACTTAACTGAATTACTGCCTAACCAAACTCTGCTATAATCTCTGAATTTGCTGTAAGAATAAAAGGATTTAAGTCTTGTGTGCTGGAGTTCTGTGTTTGTCCTGCAGGGGTCGCTGTGCAGAGGGAGCAGGACTGTCCTCTTCCTGTGCCACTGGTCATTCTACCATACATGAAACATGGTGACCTGCGGCGCTTTCTCATTGCTACACGTTATGGAGAAATCCCCATGGTGAGAGATACAGGACAACCATCACAAGACAGAAACAAACACACACACACACACACACTAATCCTCACCTTACCCATGTCTAAATAAAGAATAAAGAAACATAACAAAAAAGGGGAAGGTCCAGACCTGTTCACTTTTTTTATAAAGAGGTGTGGTGTGATTGGTGCTTCATGGTTAATGTATGAATGACTAATCTATATATCATAATGAAACATACAGGAATGACGTTACAGTATTTACTCAGATCAAAACTCAGTTATCTGGTTCCTTGTTCACTAGTTTGTCTGTTTCGCATTTAGAAAATGTCTAAGTGAAATGTCTTTCTCCTGTCTCTTTAGTTTGTTCCTCTTCAGAGTCTTCTGCGCTTCATGGTGGATATCGCAGCAGGGATGGAGTATCTAAGCTCACAAGGCTTCCTCCACCGAGACCTCGCTGCTCGTAACTGCATGTGAGTCCACCAGAGGGCACCACTGAGGGATGAAATGAAGGAGACTGAGTTTATAAAACATGGTGTTTATGTCCTATCGTGTTGGTATTTGAACATCACAACAATCAGAATACAGCTGCTCAAGGCAATTTGTGTTTGTGTGTGTGTTTGTGTGTGATGATCAGGCTGGGGGACGACCTGCGTGTGTGTGTTGCTGACTTCGGCCTCTCTAAGAGAATCTACAGCAGTAACTATTACCGTCAGAGAGTGGTGGTCAAGGTGCCCATTAAATGGATGTCGATGGAGAGTCTGTCAGAATCTGTTTACAGCACCAAGAGTGACGTGGTGAGTTCAAGTTCACTCTGTAAAACTGATGTTTAACAAGTCAGTCACATGACTGATATTACACATCATAATATGACCACATAGCCATGTGGTTATATTATGATTTTCTTGGGATTTTCTGGGTATTTTAACTTTTAATCCAAGGTTTAATGGGATTTGTTTAAACTTATGAACCTTAAGCCTAGTTTCCACCAAGCAGATCGGTTCTGTTCGTCTCGGTACGACACGCATTTTGTAGCGTTTCCAAAGACTAAAAGCGGGACGGGTCCCCTTATAAGCGACCTGTACCGCTCCACTTTTCAGCACCCTTCCGCTGGGTTGCCAAGCCGCTCCAAACCGGCCCCAGGGGTGGGGCTATAATCACTGCAGTACGGTGATTGGTCAAAAGATCAGTAACTTCCCGTGCGGCAGCGGTAACAAAGAACAACACACAACAAAGCTTCACCGCGTTATGGAATAAAGAGCCACATGCTGATCACAAAGTAGAAGAGTTGCTGGATGTCCTCCATCTTTCTCTTTGTTTACAATGCCACAAATTTCTTTTTCCTTGTATTTATTCGCGGGGTAGACTGTGTAGAGCTCAGAGCGCTGCAGTGACGTCACGCGTTACGTGGCTGACACGGCTCTCGACATCCGGCCCATCAAGCAGGGTACGGTTGGCTGTGGAAACGCGCACAGGACCAGGCTTTACTGATCTGACCCTTACCAAACTGTACTGATCCATACCAGACTGCCTGGTGGAAACGAGGCTTTAGAGTTAAAGCCTCTGTGAGGACTCTGCATGTGATGTTGATTACAGTGACCCCTGTGGTCAGAATCTGCAGTGTTTCTCCAGGATAAAGACTCAGTTTCCCATGAACACCATCACCTACTGTGGTTAAGACACGATTCTGACCAAAGCATGCTCTTGTTTTTAGAGAGATCTTTTTAACTCTACTTTACTCTGATCAAGACAACCTTACCTAGGATGCTAAAGTGATGAGGTAATGTATCTATTTGTGGTTACGTAGAGCTATTGCTTGTAAGATGTCAGAAATCATACTTGGTAATTGGTCAGTTTGTAGTTTATTGTCCAAATGGTGAGCTCTCTTTAGCACTGCTTACAGCGCTCTGAGACGTGCCTGTGACGTGTAACGTTAGTGAATCCTGGTTATGTCCTCCAGTGCTCATCTACCAACTAAAACTACACAGTGTCATGAAATGGAGTTTCAGTCTGGGTGCTTCAAATGGATTTGTTCAGACCAGACCACAGATACTGAGTGCTAGCATTTAGAATTAATCGTGTTGGCAATGATAATCTCATTTTAAATGGTGGATTATGAACAAGTAAATAATTAAAGTCAGACTATTTCAGATCACAGACAAAGTCCTCTTAGGGCCTCCAAGGTTAAATATGATTCATTTGTTCCATGTCCACAGTGGTCGTTTGGGGTGACCATGTGGGAGATTCTGTCCAGGGGTCGTACTCCGTATCCTGGAGTCCATAACCACGAGCTGTTGGATCTGCTGCGATCTGGAGTCAGACTGAAACCACCTGACGAGGGCGACCATAGATTGTAAGAGCTCAGAAAAAAATCAAAATCAACTCACCCTGACTCTTAACGCAAAATACCCTCGTCCGTCTGCCCCCCTGTCTCCCCCCCTCCCTCTCTCAGGTATGAAGTCATGATGAGCTGCTGGGATGCAGACCCTGCCTTGCGGCCGGACTTTGTAGATCTGCTTCGGACTCTGAAAGGTTTCCTGTCAGAGCTGCCTGCGTTGGAAATGAGTGAGGAGGCTAATTACATCAACCAGGGCCTGCAGGCTGCAGCTGCTGCTGCTCCACACACTGAAAGAAGGGAGGGGAACATTTACCTGAGTTCACCTGTGGGAGCTTCAATCAGAGAGGAGGAGGAGGGGGAGTTGGAGGATGGATACCTGAAGTACTTAAGAGAGAGTGAAAGCAAGTAAGGGAGGTGTTTTTAGAATGAACTGAGTCACAGGTGGGTGCTTCAGGCCTCCTGCTGTGATCTGTCATATTGAGTTCATACAAAAAGGTTTTTACCAAGAAATCTAAATCAAGGAGCTGTTTTATAATTTGTCATGTATAATAGAATAATTTTTTTAAGTAAATAAAATATTCGAAGCTGCCGTGTGGACTTGTTGGTCAAACAGACAGGCCTTATATCTTTTAAACCAATATATTTCCATCTTATACCCTTTTTAAAAATAGTTTCTGTCACGCTGAGAAGAGAGCAGCAACTGACCAAAAGCAGCGCACTTTTGTTTTCCCACAGCAAATTTTCATGTTGAATAAGAAAAAAATCTGTCTTGCGTTGTCCCCACGTTGAGGCGCTTGTTTTATTTTTATATTGATCTTGTTATTTTTTTCCTTGTATGTGTATGCATGTGTTTGTGCCACCAGAAATTAAATAAAGATTATAGGACACAAACAAGTTTATTTGTCAGTAAAAGTGAATGAAAATAAATTTTTCAAAGTCGATAAATTATTTTTTATCTTCCTTTGTTTTTGGTTAACGCCTTTTTCATTTTGAAACTACAAATCCCTGCACCACCATTGTTCAAGATTTGGCCTGGCCTGCATAGTGACACGTCACCTGACGTCACTACCGCACCTGCGCAGCCATCTTGAGTCTGTCCACAGCAGCTGACACAGAGAAACGGAAAAATAAGGTGAAAAAGCCGGAGTAAAGAAGAACACGGTTAAATGTTGAGTTTATCCTAGTAAATGTGAAAGACGAGAGACTTGGAAAAACATCACGAATAGCTGGCGGCAACGAAGAGGGTGAAACGTCATCAAAGTGCCTGAATAACCGGAGCTACAGCTATCGATACCGGGGGAAGAGAAACACCGGAGGAGGATGAACCCGGAATAGTGAGTGTAGTAAACATGTTAGAATATGAACCCGGAATAGTGAGTGTGGTAAACATGTTAGAATATGAACCTAGTGGAGTAAGTGTAACAAACATGTTAGAATATGAAGGTAGTCGAGTAAGTGTAGTGAACATGTTAGGATATGAACCAGGAATAGTGAGTGTAGTAAACATGTTAGAATATGAACGTAGTCGAGTAAGTGTAGTAAACATGCTAGGATATGAACCTGGAGAAGTAAGTGTAGTAAACATGTTAGAATATGAACGTAGTCGAGTAAGTGTAACAAACATGTTAGAACGTGAACCAAGAATAGTGAGTGGTAGAACATAAGTTAGAATATGAACGTAGTCGAGTAAGTGTAGTTAACATGTTAGAATGTGAACGTAGTGGAGTAAGTGTTACAAACATGTTAGAACGTGAACCAAGAATAGTGAGTGAAGTTAACATGTTAGAATGTGTAACTGGAATAGTAAGTGTAGTAAACATGCTAGGATATGAACCTGGAGAAGTAAGTGTAGTAAACATGTTAGAATATGAACGTAGTCGAGTAAGTGTAACAAACATGTTAGAACGTGAACCAAGAATAGTGAGTGGTAGAACATAAGTTAGAATATGAACCTAGTGGAGTAGGTGTAGTTAACATGTTAGAATATGAACCTAGTGGAGTAGGTGTAGTTAACATGTTAGAATATGAACCTAGTGGAGTAAGTGTAGTAAACATGTTAGAATGTGAACCTAGTTGAGTAAGTGTACTAAACCTTAGAATATAAACCTAGTTGAGTAAGTGTTGTAAACATGTTAGAATGTGAACCTAGTGGAGTAAGTGTAGTAAACCTTAGAATATGAACCTAGTCGAGTAAGTGTAGTAAACATGTTGGAATGTGAACCAAGAATAGTGAGTGAAGTTAACATGTTAGAATGTGTAACTGGAATAGTGAGTGTAGTAAACATGTTAGAATGTGTAACTGGAATAGTGAGTGTAGTAAACATGTTAGAATGTGAACCAATAGTGAGTGAAGTAAACATGTTAGAATGTGAAACTGGAATAGTGAGTGTAGTAAACATGTTTGAATGTGTAACTGGAATAGTGAGTGTAGTAAACATGTTAGAATGTGAACCTGGTGAAGTGAGTGTAGTACATAAGTCAGAATTTGAACACAGGAATGGTGAGTAAAAACATGTCAAAATTTGAACCTGGAAAAGTGAGTGTTAACATGTTAGAATTTGAACCCAAGAATATTTAGAGGGAGCATATTTGAATGTGAACCTGGACTAGTGAGTGGAAACATGTTAAAATGTGAACACAGAATAGTGAGTTGAAACAGGTTACAATTACAAGTCACAAAGAGCTCGACTGACAGTGGCGGAGCTAGGGGATGGCCTGTGGTGGCCACGGCTACCATTTCCTAGTAATTGGCCCCCCTACCCTGACCCACCCCTGCATTACTGCCAACCTTTTTGTGGAACCTTTCTGTGCATCCGTGTTACCATGGGGAGGCATTTCAACAGCGCACCTCCTATGAGGAGTTCTCCTCCAGAATAGATGGTGGCAGTAATACACTCAACCTGGGTGTCAACCACTATGGTAATTACAGGAGAAAAAGTAGTATAATAGACAAAGTCAAAGTTACTACACGGTAATCACTACCTGTATAAGTCAACTAGGAAACATCACTACAGCCACCCCTGTGGGAGGAGTGGTCTCAGTTTGGACACCCCTATGAAAATTGTCTGGCTCTGCAACTGCTGACAGATCAATCGGGTGATTACAGCACGTCACCAATTAATCGACATCGGCCATTTTGTAGCTGATGTATAAACTTTTTTTTTTTTTCATGTGGAGATGGTGTTGTTCCTGCTTCTGTGTGTCTATGTCAGGCTGCCAATGATAAATGCGACTGTTAATTCACACATCCACCATTACCAAACATGAGACTATGATATCGCCTTCTAAAGTAGTGGAAGATGCTTTGTTGCGAAATAAACAGAGATAAATGCTCCTGTCAATACACACATCCACCCTTTTCCGATAAAAGACCATAATATGGTGTTTTAACGTTGCTGTGTCATACCCAAAATCATACTTGGGTATTATAACAATTTGTGTTCGCGTACAGTACACACATGTCAGAACGTGAATCCAGGAATAGTGAGTGTAGACATGTTTGAAAGAGAAACCACAATAGTGGGTAAAGAAATGGTGATCTGTTATCCTTGAATAGTGAGTGAAAACAGGTTACACTTTACATTAAGAATAATGAGTGAAGACATAATGAAGAATGTGAATCAGGAATAGTGAGTGTTAACGTAATAAAGTGTGGGAACTGTGAGTGTTAACATGTTACATTGTGAACATGTTTGAATGATAACACAGAATAGTGAGTTCGAACATGTTGAACTGTGAACCTGGGACAGGAAGCATTAACAAAATAATAATAATAATAATAATAATAATAATAATAAATTTATTTTATATAGCGCTTTTCAAAGTACTCAAAGACACTTTACAGATTAAAAGAAACTAAAATCCAACAAGCAAGAAAGCAAACAAAACAAGCAAAGACATTAAAATCCACCAAGTAAAACAAACAAGTAAAACAAAACAGACAAGCAAAAGCAACAGCAGGTGATAAAAAGTGACAAGACAAAGATATGATCAGCAGTTAAAAGCAATTCTGAAAAGATGAGTTTTGAGCTGGGATTTGAATGTGGTGAGGTCAGTGCAGTTGCGGATGTGTTTGGGTAATGAGTTCCAGAGTGAGGGGGCAGCGATTGAGAAGGCCCTGTCACCCCAGGTTCGGTGCTTGGTCCTATGGGGCGGAGAGAGAAGGTTGTTGTGACCAGAGCGTAGGCTACGGGGTGGGTTATGGGGGTGAAGCAGGTCAGTGAGGTAGGGGGGGGCAGGTTATGGAAGGCTTTGAATGTTAACAGAAGGACTTTGAACTGGATGCGATGGGAGACGGGGAGCCAGTGGAGGTTTTTAAGGATAGGGGTGATGTGATCACGGGTCCGGGAGTGGGTGAGTAGACGGGCAGCTGAATTTTGAATATACTGGAGTTTATTGAGGACTTTTGATGATGAACCGTACAGGATGCTATTGCAGTAGTCGAGTCTGGATGAAATGAAGGAGTGAATGAACTGTAACTCATTAAGATGATTCTTCAAACTGAGCTGTTCTAAATGTTCTCCATGTTCTCGTGTTTCCTCCTCAGTGACTACCTGTTCAAGCTCCTCCTCATTGGAGACTCTGGAGTAGGAAAATCCTGTCTGCTGCTGCGCTTTGCTGTGAGAACCATGTTCTGAAATGTTCTACTGAGATCATCCTATGCTTTCATCACAAGATTAAAATAGTTATTGATGTTCCTCTGATGTTCTCTACTAGGGCTGAACGGTTTTAGAAAAAGATCTAATTGCGATTTTTCTGGCAGATATCGCAGTTTCAATTCGATTCATGATTTTTTTTTTTTTTTTTTTTAAATAAAACTTTAGTGAAATTTTCACAATGCACAGTAACATTTACAACCTTGACAGAAAATTACATCAAACCATTGAAACATCAAAAGCTTTTACTCTAATATGAGGATGAAAATGAAAACTGAAGGTAAGAATTGTTTCTGACTTTGAGATAAAAGGTCAATATTTTAACATGAAAAGTAGAAATTTTGAGAAACAAAGACAAAATTCTAAGATAAAAAGTCAATAACGTCAAGAGTTTAAGAAATCAATTTAACATTATGTGAAAAAAATCCAAACTTTCGCATTTAAGGTCAAAATTTTAAGATGCCACAGTCTAAGATAAAAAGTCTGTTTTGAAATAAATGCAATGTTTGAGATAAAAGGTTGAAATTTTGATACAAAAAGTCAAAACTCTAAGCCAAAATTATACAAAATAAATACAAAATTAAAGGAAAAATTCCAAAAAAAAAAGAAATTTTACAGAAAATTTTTAGATAAATAGTTGAATTTTGACTTTTATGAAATCCCCAAATCCAACACCTATTCTACTTATTTCTAAACCGGACTTTTAAAATTGTATTTTTAGTTATAAAAACTGAGGAACAAAAAGAGCAATCTTTGACTCTTAACTTTTAAAAATAATGTAGTGCAAAATATTATTAATTGTGTCAAGTTAAATAAAATAAAATACAACACAATTAAAAAAATAATTCAACAATCCCAAGGAAAAAATTATTTTTCCCAACAGGCTTACACACAAGACAGGTGTGTGAAACAGCTGATACAACAGAACCTGGGTCAGTCAGGAGCAAAAAAAAAAAAAATCACAGCTTTAGCGATCACTTGATCACGATGTTTGAAATTGCGATTTCGATCAGAAAACGATAAATCGTTCAGCCCTATTCTCTGCTGTCAGATATTAATTCAGTCATTGATGTTTCTCTGATGTTCTCTACTGTCAGATATTAATTCAGTCGTTGATGTTTCTCTGATGTTCTCTACTGTCAGATATTAATTCAGTCATTGATGTTTCTCTGATGTTCTCTACTGTCAGATATTAATTCAGTCATTGATGTTTCTCTGATGTTCTCTACTGTCAGATATTAATTCAGTCATTGATGTTGAGCCTCATGTTCTGTACAGGACGACACCTACACAGAGAGCTACATCAGCACCATCGGGGTCGACTTTAAGATCCGCACCATTGAGCTTGATGGAAAGACCATTAAACTTCAGATAGTGAGCAATCACTCACACATGCACACACACACATGCACCCACATACTTCATTCGTCTGTGCGACAGTGCTGGGTTGTTCTGAGGTGAAGTAGTTTTTAGTCAGTCTTGTGTCACTCTGTTCAGAGTTTCTGTGATTTTATGGCACGTGTTTTTTTTCCATTTAATTAAAAAAAGTCCTACAAAATTATTCCACCTATGAGAGGGCTTATATTGTTTGTCATTCACTGTGACCAATATAAATCAAGATATAAATCCAGGGTATGTGGTCCAGTGAACAAAATGAAATTTGCTCTTTTGTATTTGTGGCTTTTCTCGGTCAACAACTGTTTCCTGTCTGAACTGATGACTGTGACATCATTTCTTGTGGAAATATTTCACTGTCCAGGTTTATCCAGACTTTATATTAGCAAAAATCATCTAAATGTCATAATTGGATTTGTTATGGTTTTGAATGACTTTATCTACTCCAGCTAAGTGTAAACACTACCAGAGCCCATCTTAGTCCTCAGGTGGGGCTCACCTGCTCATTCTTACATTGAGGCTCGAGTCCCTTTGATTTTTCCATCTGCTTTATTCAGGGGTGCTTGATATTATCGGCTGGTATTGGCTTAAAAATATAATACTTGGAATTATCAGTATTAGGTCTTTAATAACTAATATCTGTTCTTTAGGCTTTAGTATTCCTGAGCCTGCATGAACGCAGCATGAGATGTTTACGCTTCATGACGTACAACTGTCCAGCACTGCTGCTCATGTGTTGTATTGATGTATGCACCCAGTGGGGCATCACTATAAAACTAGGCATAATGTGATAATTCCACAATATTATGTTGATACCTAACAGTTTTGGTGTTAAAGTCAGCATATATCAATATCAGGTGATATCGGTATTAGAAATGAAGGGTTGGTCACTACCCAGCATCCTCAGCTTTATTAGATCCTGACCCTCAGGCTGTGAAGAATACAGGTTTCAATCATTGATCCCTTGGCTGAGAGGTTCCATGTTATTGATGAATATATTAATCACTGAACTCTCCTCACTGCTCTGTTTCAGTGGGACACTGCAGGTCAGGAGAGGTTTCGAACCATCACTTCCAGTTATTATCGAGGAGCTCATGGTATCATTGTGGTGTATGACGTCACAGACCAGGTGAGTGTGTGGTCAGGCGTCCACTTATCAGTTATAAGTGAGAGTTTGTTGTAGATCATGGACGATTTGTATTCTCAGAGTGAGGTGTGGAGGATATGATCATCTCAGATTAATTTGAGTGTGATGTCAGCGTGTTATGAGGTTACATGTAAACTAACCTGCTCTGTTCTGTTTCTAGAGCTCTATTAAAACAGTTGATAAACCTAATTGTCTTAAAGGTTTATGATAGACTGTATGACTTTAATGTTCAAATAATGAAATACACTGTGATATACATTTATGATAATTAAAGTTATGTTTGCTGTGTTTCAGGAGTCTTATAATAATGTGAAACAGTGGCTGCAGGAGATTGACCGGTATGCCAGTGAGAATGTGAACAAGCTGCTGGTGGGAAACAAATGTGACCTGACCACCAAAAAGGTGGTGGACTACACCACAGCCAAGGTAAGAACTTTGAATGATGATGTTTTATCATAAACTGTTACACAAAGATAAGGGTTAAGGTTAGGCAGCACAAGAGCTTTGCTACATAGACTCAGACCATCCTGAAGCTTCTGCTCACAGGTCTGAGGGCCTGGTTGGCACAAGCCCTTACAGCCAAGAGCGCAGTCACACTGGCCAACCCTGCTGTGCTTGGCCTACTTCCCTGACTTCAGCACACTTGGTAGAGGTGAGCTTTAGCACAGCTCACTTCATGCCCAAGCACTCAGCTGCTGGGCGTACATGATGCAGAATTTATGACTTATGATCTCCATAATAGCTCCTCTTGACAATGATTTCAAACAATGGCCGGGTGTTGGAGGGCAGTGTTGGTCTAAAACAACTTGACAGAAGCCAAAAAGTGAGTTAAGTTGTAACATGTTCTCCATGTTCTCCAATCTGCTGACTCTGATGCAACCACGTCATGTAAAAATATGCTTCATAGTGACGTCAGCAGCTGTGCGTGCGTCAGCACTTTTGCTGAAGCTTGGTTCATGTTGTAGTTGATCGCCGGCTGTACTTTCCTGTGGGTGAACAATGCTGCACTGAATTGCGCTTGAGGCCAGACAGTTTGAATGGCCGGTGTGACCGCGCCCTGAGATACACCGCATCCCTCTGCAGTCGGGCTCAGCTCTGTTACAGCATCCTATCATTCAAGTCCATGTGTCAACTCACACTGGACCTGTTTTGTCGACTGTGTGCCTTGTCCAGCAGGTCACTGTCTTAAGTTTAAAAACACCAAAATAATAATAGTTGATAAACTTGTTCTTTCTGTGTTTACCTGGTTTAACATATATGTACCTGTGTGTCCCTCTGCAGGAGTTCGCAGACTCTCTGTCCATCCCGTTTTTGGAGACCAGCGCTAAGAATGCAACAAATGTGGAGCAGGCCTTCATGACGATGGCAGCAGAAATCAAGAAGAGGATGGGCCCTGGGGCCACAGCAGGGGGCGACAAACCTAACCTGAAGATCGACAGCACACCTGTCAGACAGTCAGGAGGGGGCTGCTGTTAAAAGAGCCTCACTCCTCCCCCCACCTCACACCTGTCTCACCCTCCCAACATCACCTACATCAGCTCCACTGACCTGCCCTTCTCTCCCTCACTGCTCCCCTCACATGCACACACCTCCACACACACACACACACACACACACACTACACCGACATTCAGACGCACACACACACAGTTAAACTTTCATTTGCTTTCTTTTTAAGATAAAGTTTTTTTATGCCTTAAATGAGGCAGCAAGAGACAAACTGAGAAACTGGAGCATGAGATCAGGAATCAGACTGTGACATGAGATCAAGAATTAAATGTTTGTATCAGGAACAGGTTCATGTCAGACTGAAGGATCTTGCTGTCATGGTCTGGGTTAGGCCTTAAGTCTGGTCCTGCTGTTTGGTCCTGGTCCTGGTTCTGGATCCACTTCTGAGTGGAGAGTCCTCAAATCAGCTGTATCATTCAACTGTATCAGTGCAGATATATTTTCTTCTTTCCTTGACTTAGTATTTGAACGCATCATGATAGAGTTTTATCCACTGGATACTCTTTTGGCTGACCTAACCCTGAACACATCATGAGGTTTAATCAACTTGATACTTATTTTACCAAGCTGACCACAAACACAACATGACATTTTATCCACCTGATACACATTTCACCTCCCTTACCCTGAACACACCATGATGTTTCATCCACCTGATACTCATTTCACCAACCTGATGGTGAACACATCAGGATACATTATTATTAACCTTCACCAGATACTTATTTTACCTACCTGACCATGAACACATCCCAGAGTAACCCCATGTTACCTAGTGTAGTTTGTCAGTTAACTAACCAGCTCTAACCCTGCAGATCTGGAAATTGATTCCAGCATTAACTGTTAAAAAAGAGGAGATCTTGGGTGTGATTAAACAGAGGGAGTTCACTACTGTCCTGGTGAGGGCGCCCTATGAGGACAGTCAAATGTTATGGTTTTGAGTTTTAACCTGTTCTTACCTGTTTGTTCATACCCATTTGTACCTGTTATTATTTGTTCTGTCCTCTTTATATGTGTTCTTATGTGTTCATATCTGTTTTTACCTGCTCATTACTGTTACCTCCTGTTCGTACCTGTTACTTCCTGTTCTTTCCTGTTCATACCTGTGATCTGAATGACACGTCTTTACTCAACATGAAATCGTGAATCATGTGACTCATGAGTCTACAGCAGCGTCTTTAACTTCAAACGTTGCTGATTCAAAAAGCGAACAGGGTCCTCAGACGATCTGGGTTTGATCCACCACTGTGTAACAGGCAGGTTCTGTTTCCAGGTGTTAGTCTGCTTCTTGGGAGTGGGGGCTCAGGGACTGACTGGTTTATGACTGGGTATGAACTCCCAGCCCCAACCTCTGAGCGCGCACACACACACACACACACACACACACACACACACACACACACACACACATACACCAAGCAGAATGTTTTACGGTTTGTTGATTTCTGTATTGTCTTTGTTAAATCTTGAGTGTTGATATTTTCTCTTGATTGAATGTTTTTACTTTAGAGGAGACACTTTGGCGGGATGTGGGTGGGTTGGGGGGTAATTGTTCTTTTTGTGTGTCTTGGGGTTTTCATTTCATTTGCACACACTCATGTTCCTCAGACTTCACAGAGACTTAAAGGTGAGCCCACCTGTCCCTTACCTGTCTGATTTTGTTTTTCTGTACATATAATAAATTTATCTATAATAAAATACTGAAAACCTCCTTTTTGACCTGTTTCCTTCATTATATGCATTGAATAATATTTTCTTTAAAAATTTTCTGTGTATAATTTCCAAGATATTTTATTCAACATTTTTATCCTCTACCTAAGCTGCAGCTGATAGAAACACACACACACACACACAACTGTAAGACAATAAGGGTAAGAAAGAAGACAACATGTTTCCATGACAACACATTTTATTTACACGTTTTCACGTACAGACGCTTTATTCGTCTCTCAGCTTGTGTGAGTCTGTTCACACACATATACACACACACACACACACACACACTCACGCAGTGTCACACCGGGCCCCCCAGCTTCAGTCAACAGGCCCTTGGAAGATGAGTTTGATGTGGCCCTGCTCACCTGTCAGCCAGGTGCCGCAGAAGGGACAAGCGGCATGGAAGGCGTGGGTGCCGTGGGGTAACGGGATCTGGCTCCACCCCCCCACAGTCTTCTCTGAGCAAACATGGCCACACGGGCAAAAAGCATGGGTGGGGGGCCCTGCGTCCAGGTACAGCCCCCCCTCACAGCCCAGCCAGAGCGGCACATAGGGGCCGACGCGGCGGCACATGGGGCACTCCCTCTCTCCAGTGCTGGGGGGTGCGGTGCCCCCGGGGCCGGCGGGGCCCTTTTCCTTCCTGTATCCCCAGTTGTGGTACCCGTGCACATGACCGCAGTTCATGTACACCCACGGCTGCTTCTTATCCACAATCTCTCGCTGAGCCAGGCTTGGGAACGCCAGCGTGTTGAAGCCCACTGGACACTGTGGTCGCGCTGCGTTCAATTCCTGTCGCAGAGACTCTAACTGCTTCAGGGTGGGGGTGTGGCGCAGGCCGGCAGGGGTCCGCCACAACAGCGTGGCCCCACAGAGGTCGATGAGAGAGCCGTCCTGGAGGGTGTTGGACTCGTTCTCCACCTGTAGGGGTCACAAAGTTGTTTACCTAAGAGCTGCTCTTTATCTGTCACCCCCATGACCAGAAGGTGGTGCTGTTCCAAACATATTCAGACCATCACCACCTTCACCAGCATCATCACATTTATCATCACCATCACTGACATCAACTCATAAACTCACTCACTCAAGAGCAAACTGACCTTATTATAGGACTCAGTTTCCCATCAGCCCCTGCTCCTTACCAGTTTTCCTCTCTGCTGGGCGGAGCGGGTCTCCCTCAGAGCGAACACATTTCCACACACAGATATTTCCCTCCACACACCAGGCGCAGGTTCACACACAAACTCTCCTGCTGGATGCATCACCAGGACGCCGTTAGTGGTCAGACCGTCCATCAGCCCATCAGACGTCCGCCATTTAGCTGCACGCTCCTATGGAAACCACAGACATGATACACACACACGCAGGATGGAAGTTCAGGGATTCAGCATTATGCAGACGTTCTTGAGAAAATTCAGTTATTAATTGACTGAATGACAGTTTTTGTTCTGTAATCTATCAGTGATCTATAAGTCATCTCTCTGTCATCTCCAGTAAATTGTCAGTTATCTATTAGTGATCTCACAGTGATCTGGTAGTGACCTGATACTGATCCATAGTGATTTGTAAGTAATATGGAGTGATGTCTAAGTTATTTCCCTGTGATCTGTCAGCAATCTGTCAGTGATCTTTCTAAGATATGTTAGTAATCAGTCAGTGATCTGTAAGTCATCTGTTATAGATCTGTCTCTGATCTGTTAGTGATTTCCCAGTGAATTCTCAGTGACCTGTGAGTCATCTGACAGTGATCTATAAGTGATGTTATTGATCTGGAAGTGATCTTTCAGTTATCTATAAGTCATCTGTTAGTGATCTGTTAGCTGTCTGGCAGTGTTTTTTAGTCATTTTCTGTGAGTTGCCAGTGAGAAGGCCTCCGTCTGTTTAAGGTAGAAGCTATTTTTCCTATGCTGCTTTCAGGATTTTTCTGGATTGTGTGACTCGATAAGCAGAAGCAGAATCAATACTAGTAGAAGTGAAACGACAACCAACCCTCCTGCTTCTACCTGGAACTACAGTATGTTGTTTAAATAATCCATATTGATTAGCATTATTCAGCAGGATTTAGCATGATTTAATAGTTCTTAACAGTGATGTCTCATGATCGAAAGCATCAGCTCTGAGAGCTCTGTTGGCAGTTTTTTTTGTTCATTAGTGCAGTAAAAGTTTGATAAAAAATACTACTTTAAAGTAAGACGGATTCGTAACAGAATAAATGCACGAACAGGCTTTACATAAAAACACTGTACATAAAAGGGTTTTCAACACAAAACTATTGTTTTTTTGTAATGTTAAGGTTGAATGTACAGCTGCAAAGGATCCTAAATGTAGAGCTGTGCATGAGTCGAAAAAGCCAGCTCTTCTTTGAGAGCCGAGCCAAAAGAGCCAGCTCTCTGAAAAGAGCTGAACTTCCCATCACCCGTTCTTCCTCCTGCCCTGTGTTAATAGACAGGAGTAAACCTGCAAATTGACTAAAAGAGACATATGAACTGATTGTGTCTTTGTTACTCATTATGCACATGGAGAGGGTTTGAACCAATCAGAATGCAGTATTTAGCACAAAGTGATGATAGGTAGAAGCAGTTAAATGTTGAATACCTACCTATTTGTTATTTGATCTTACTGAGGCTCAAGGTTAGCCTCTCTATGTTACCATGATCCATCTGTCCTTTTCCATCAAATTTCTGACCAGCTAATGCTCACATGACAGACCAAAGGATGTGACATCACAGCTATGATGTTGTGCAGTAAACCAGCACCTTGTTGGCATGGCGACCCCCTACACTTACCCCCAGGAAGATGTTCTTGGAGGAGTCGAAGCCTGCAGCATAGATGCGGGCAGTGTAGGGGGCGCTGCGATCACACATGATGCGACAGGCGTAGCGAGAGATGGTGCTCTGGGCTGACTGACCTACGCCCCCTCCCTCACCTGCTGCCCCCCCACCCTGACCACTGCTACCTGCCGTATCCGTGACAACAAAATCAATCATACTCTCTGTAGAGCGCCCGATCTGGAGAGAGAGAGAGAGAATTCATCATTAAAAGTTCATCAAGAACTCGTTGTTGTAGCTTTAACTTATTTCACTAAAAACACATCAACAAAGTGGGGTGATATCACACAAATCAGCGTGTGTGTATGATCATGTGTGTGTATGTGTGTGTACTGACCTGGAACATATCTGTGTTGGTGTCATGTGTGTACTCCACGATGACAGAGTGACTCCGTGACAGAGTGTATGAGATGCTGTGCTGGCTTTTGTTGCTAAGTGCCTGCAAACAGGAAAACATGATTACATCATCCAGGTCACACGATTACATCATTCAGGTCACATGATCATATGATGATGAACGTATACTGATGATCACATAATGCAGGTGACATGATAATCTGATGTAAGTCACATGATGCAGTGACTCACCTTTGACACCAGGGGGGTGGACACGTTATGAATAACATCAGGTCTGACTCCGTTTGCCTTTGGTCTTTTGTAGAGAGCCAGACGACTTCTTCTGCGACCTTTGTCTCCGTTAACCAGGGAGCCATTGTGCCTGAAAAACAATAAATAAACTTGATTTAAATGAAACTGCAGAGTGCTACACCATCACAAGCAGAGCTGAGAACAAACCTGATTTGACTGATCCTGATTTATGCAAATCTGGTCTGAATTGTCTCCATCTTCCTGTGTGAACCACTGACCTATTTTCACTTTTACTCAGATTCTAAAAGAGTCAGTCATGTCTGGTCTTGGTTTTGTTTGTTTGATCTGTGTCACAGGTGAGAGGTTCATTATTACTGTATCTCTAGCTGAATCTCTAGACCTGGTTTCAAAGGACCCTGTTTCAGTGCAGTGGTTGTTTTTCAGGAACTTTCCTTACCCTAAGACAATGAGCTCCCCATACTTGATGGGCTCTTTGTCGTCGAGGAAAACTCCGTCGTGGGGCTGAGAGCTGGAGCCCAGAGGGGGGGAGGGCTGGCTCTTGTTGCAGGACGGCCTCAGCTCCAGAGATGGGGGGGGACACAGCGCCTCTGAGCTGCCCTCCAAAACCATGCCCACCGGCCTCAGCTGGGGCTCACTGCTGTGGAAGAGAGAGGAAGATCACCCTGATTACCAGAAAACCAAACCTGAACGGCTACCAGAAACACTAAACCTGAATAATGTGCTGTAGGTATCGGCCGATACTGCGTACCGATCCAACACCAGTATGCTACAAAAAATATCATACTGTGCCTGCATGACTGTGATATGATTATCTTTGTGGTAAGGCCTGGCTCAGGTTAAACCCTTTGTAAAACATGAATAAATACAGGAAATAAAAGTCATTTATTTCTTAATATAGGGTTAGGGTTAGCATATTGCTGCATATAAATATTGCCACACTGCTGACATGAGTGTGCTTGTTAGCTTAGCTCCAAGTTTCGCGTCAATTGGTGTGTCTGTTGAGTCTGTGTCACGTGATCAAGCAGGCTTCAGGTTGCAGCACAGCGCTACTGTCTTAAGAGCTAAACATTAGATTTCCAGTTCAATAAATTGCATGGTATTGGATCAGTGCCTGGACCCCAGTCACTGATATTGCAGCATTTTCAGCAGTACCGGGGCAATTTCCGATGCTAGTATCGGTATCGGAACACCTGAACACTTTCCAGAAAGCTAAACTTGAACAGTTGCCAGAAATACTAAACCTAAACAGTAACCAAAAAACTAATCCTGAACACTTTCCAGATAACTTAACCTCAAAAGTCAGTTACCAGAAAACTACTCCTGAACATTATCCAGATATCTAAATCGGAACAGTTTCCAGATAACGAAACCTGAACAGTCAATAACCAGACACGAAGCAGCAATTTTGGATTCCAGGTGAAATTTCTATTACATCCTTATTTAAAATAAGTTAAGTATTATGTACTTTTATTGATTTCACATCATTTTCACTCCACATTATTCATATTTGCATGAAAAATACAAAATTGGCTGACTCTTACACCATTTAAATGGTAAATGTCATGCAATGAAAAGTAAATCACTTAATTTTAACAAAGTTAACTGCTTTTTAAATGTGTAAAAATGTTGAACAATCATGAACTTTTATCTTTGGCATTTTTCTGAAAAGGGTGTACTTCTACAAACTAGGAATAGAATATAGTTTAAGAAATACATTTATTATCTAAATCACTTTCACAACAGACTTTCCTCAATGTCACATGATAAAACAAATATTGGAAGCCATTCAGAACAATGAAAGTCTGAAATCATTTCATGTGAGCTGTGATGACATCACTCAGAGGAGCCTTGAAGATCACCTGAGTTGGAGGTGTGCTCAAAAATGTGCTCCTGTTTTTCAGGTTTATCACCTTTTTAAAAAAAGTGTGCTCCTACTTTTCAGTTTTATCACCTTTTTAAAAAAAGTGTGCTCCTACTTTTCAGTTTTATCACCTTTTTAAAAAGTGTGCTCCTACTTTTCAGTTTTATCACCTTTTTCAGGTATTGTACAAAGTGTCACAAATTTGAATGTCTGGGGTCAAACATCAAAAAAGTGTTGATGAAGTTGTAGAATTAAGAAGTTTTGATCTACACTTGAACTTTATAGTTTATCTTCAACGTTAAGGTAAGTGTAGACAACAGGTGGTCATGTAACTGCCTGTTAGGAATGAAAACGAGGAAATCTGTCATGCAGACAAACACAATGTCATGTGAACAGACATTTTTTTTCATGACACAGAGGATTTAATGTGGATTATCAGCTTTTCCCTCATCATTTTAACAATTTGTAAATTTTATAAAATTGTTTTAACTTACTTTTCACATAAAAAGATTTATGCATATTTTACACTTCTTTATGCTGTTTTTCTGACACCTCTTTCCCTTAAAAGAGGGGTGATGATTTCATGCTAAAATTAGAGCAGATTGTGTTGCTGCAAGACTGCTGGCTGCAGACTATTTCACTTCAATTGTTTGCAATAAACTGCTTACTCAGTTCTTTTTTCTTTCACTCTCATTTCTTCTTTTTGCATTTCAAAACTCTTCTTGGAAGCCTGTTTAGGTCCAACCATGTAAAATATAAATAAGCGCAATTTTTTAACTTGTCTTGAGATTTTGATGAGGAGTGCCACAAAACCTTCACTGTCAATAATCATATAACTCATACTTATCAGTTGGTAACCAGATGATTAAACATAACAAACATCAATTTATGCTGTAAATCACAAACATTTGTAATTAATGATTTTAGATCAGATGTTTCTGATGTGGTCAGGAGCACTAAAATAAATGTTTTTGGACAAACACTAAGTGACATGAATCCTGAAGTCCCGATTCACTAGATTGAGGAAGATTAAGTCTCTGATGTGCATTCAGATCTTTGAGAGTGTGGACAACAAAGAGGTTTAGGTGTTAACCCAACAGGCCACCGTCCAGCACCCACTGGTTCAATTCCTGTCATCCTGACTCTGCATGTGTGCCCCCACTTTCTACCCCCAACATTATATGTTCCCTTTAGCTGTTCTACACACACACACACACACACACACACACACACACACACACACACACACACACACACNGAGGTTTAGGTGTTAACCCAACAGGCCACCGTCCAGCACCCACTGGTTCAATTCCTGTCATCCTGACTCTGCATGTGTGCCCCCACTTTCTACCCCCAACATTATATGTTCCCTTTAGCTGTTCTACACACACACACACACACACACACACACACACACACACACACACACACACACACACACACACACACACACACACACACACACACACACACACACACACACACACACACACACACACACACACACA
>RPOG01002003.1:0-26294 GCA_008086565.1 Thalassoma bifasciatum
AAATTAAAGTGATCTCACTGGATCCAGGGAAGAGTTGATGTCAGGAAGCAGCTCCTTCGTTTTCCTCCGCGTGCAGCAGCACCAGGCTGTTGTTTACCTCCGTTGTCATGACGACCCACATTGAGCCGCTGTATTACTTTAATGAAATCTTTTTAAAGCTTTTTTTTTTCCTTTAAAGACCACGGTGGCACATATGTTCATACAAAATGATGTTTGTGTGGCGTTATAGATGAACATGCACGCACTTCTGCGCAGCACTTTAGCGCAGCTGTGTTATAAGATCCACGCCCACCGTGAGTCTGTAGTCGGGCTAGAGGAAAAGAACCAAACCCAGTAGAGACGAGTAGAGGAGAGCTGGAACTGTAGAGTGGAAAAGAGCCATAAGTCTTTAGTTTGTTCCTCTGGTGCCCCCGTAGTATCTTTACATGAGTTACAGCTGAAACATAAATCTGTATTTTTCTCTCTCTGGTGTTTTTTTAAACCCTGATTTCAGCCTCAGACTAAAACACTTGATTTTAGCGTCTGTCTCTTTAAGAAACCTCCTTCACTCTGATTGGTCAGTCATCTAGAAGCTTGTTGGGGGCGGAGCTAAAGGCAGACGTGGTATTTAAAGCATGGACATAATATATGTAAACACCTGATAGTCTGACGATGTCTAATGATTGTTTCCCATGATCCTCTGGTGCATTTATTTCGACGTGAGAAAGCTTGTGCGTGTCGTAACTTTTTACACAGTTTGTTTTTTTCCAGACAGCAGAGATGTAGTTATTATAAAAGACACTGTTACATATTAAAAAAAAGTGTTTTCATGCTGAACTACTTTGTATTTTGCTCCTCAACAACAACAGATGTGATTATTTCACATTTTGTAAAAGAAAACCGTTTGTTTGCTCATTGGAATTAATTTCATTCACTCTCTCTCCGGCCATTCATTCAGTTCAGTCTGATAGTGTCCATAGCAACCACCATAGCAACGGTAGAAAACTGAGGAGAATGGATGAAGCTCTCTCTCTGTGCGTCTAATAGGTTTATATTGAAATCAATTGAAAGTCTTGTGTGTCTGAAAGAGACACTGGAGATTAGTTTTTCTAGATTTAATGTTCTCTTATATAAACCCTGCTGAGATATTCAAAAGAAAATCAATATCTGCCGCCCAGTGAGTGAGATCACTGACCAGATACTCCATACATATGTAAAATATTCAAATTAACAATATCCTGCGTCTGTTTTATCCATAAACTGTATAATAAATGTATTTTTGATGCAGTGGAATAATCTGAAGATAAATGAAGATAAACCCTCAGCTTCCTGTGAATTCTGCTCTAATATCTGATCATTTTACATCACAGGAGGCAGATGTTCATTTATTTTAAATATTCATCAGCAGTTTGCACATAAAAAAATCAAACCTAAATACAGAAACGTCACATGTGACAGAAACCAAGAGAGAAAGTCGATCAGTTTGAAACAGAAACAGGAAAATGTTTTTTTTTATTTCAGTAATTTATAGTTTTTGATATTTTTCTGTCTGCCTGGGTTATTGTGGCGTCTGCGTTTATCACGTCTGTGTTTTAACGTGATGACCTCATCATTGAGCTGCTGAAGATCTGCTGCTTTTGTCAGGACGTTTTGATCAGTTTATAGATTCAGAAGTTTGTAGATCTGCACGTGCTCAGTCTGAACTTTCAGCGTCTTTTCTGTTAAACTTTTCAGTTTGAGGAAACACTTCCTCTAAACTTTTCCTCCCCGAGGAGTTTTTCTCCTCACGTCTGGTTTCACATCGCTTCAAACACAAAGTTAGGATCCTATTCCTGCAACAGCTTGGACTTTTAATCAGGAAACAACATTTCAGTCAGGTAACGTCCAGGTGTTCAGATATTAGAGAGAGAGATGAAGACGCTTTAGATTCTTCATGTTTTAAAGATAAACTCTGAGGACTTTTACTGGCAGCCTTATTAAATCTGTGAACTGATCACAGCTCCTGTGTTTACACTCAGCTTTACATAAACGCAGGTCGTTTTAATTTGTGAACAAACACTCGACAGTGAGCTGCTGTTTCTGAGAGAAAACAATCTCAGAGTCAGGAGAACGATTTTTTTCTGCTCTGCACCGAGAAACGGCAACGAGATTGGACTGAATCAGAGTGACAGATGGAAAGATTGATACAAAGGAAAAGAGACGGAGCCAGAGATGGAGAGAGAGAGAGAGAGAGAGAGAGAGAGAGAGAGAGAGAGAGAGAGAGAGAGAGAGAGAGAGAGAGAGAGAGAGAGAGAGAGAGAGAGAGAGAGAGAGAGAGAGAGAGAGAGAGAGAGAGAGAGAGAGAGAGAGAGAGGGNTGGTTTCATGTCGTTCACGGTGGTTACAGGTCGTTCACGGTGGTTACAGGTCGTTCACGGTGGTTACAGGTCGTTCACGGTGGTTACAGGTCGTTCACGGTGGTTACAGGTCGTTCACGGTGGTTACAGGTCGTTCACGGTGGTTACAGGTCGTTCACGGTGGTTACAGGTCGTTCACGGTGGTTACAGGTCGTTCACGGTGGTTACAGGTCGTTCACGGTGGTTACAGGTCGTTCACGGTGGTTACAGGTCGTTCACCGTTGTTACAGGTCGTTCACCGTGGTTACCCGTGGTTACCCGTGGTAACAGGTCGTTCACCGTGGTTACAGGTCATTCACCGTGGTTACAGCGGCGTGGTGATGCATACAGAAAGGATGAAGAGTAAATCCTCTTCTTCAGACTCTGACTCTGGAGCGGTGGCGTCCCTGCAGGGCGCCACTGACACAGATCGTCTCCTGTCGGCGCCGCTCTCCCTCAGAGATGACTGATTCTTATTGGCGTGCTCGGACACCCGCCATCAGCTCGCAGCTCCTGGCTTCAGGCCGGCGCCGTCCGTAAGGATTCAGCCCTGACGCTGTCGTCATGTCTGTGTCAGAGACTCGTCCAGTTCATCACAGACTCTGACGGCGTCTGAGTCCTTCCTGTCTGAGCGCCACTCACTTAACCTCACACACCCCCAGGTGATGATGAGGGAGCTAATGAGAGCTGCTGAGTGTGTGTGTGTGTGTGTGTGTGTGTGTGTGTGTGTGTGTGTGTGTGTGTGTGATTGGCGTAGGCCTCAGTTGATCCACAGGGGTCGTGTTCGCCGTGTTGCAGAAACACATAATAACCTCTCAGACGAGCTGAACATCGGCGTGTTGATCTACGGCGAGCGGCGTGACTCAAAGTGACAGATGACGGGTTAATCCTTCGACTTCCTGCGTGTACGTACAGTCTGACGCTCACGTGTGTGCGTGTACGTACAGTCTGACGCTCACGTGTGTGCGTGTACGTACAGTCTGACGCTCACGTGTGTGCGTGTACGTACAGTCTGACGCTCACGTGTGTGCGTGTACGTACAGTCTGACGCTCACGTGTGGCGTGTACGTACAGTCTGACGCTCACGTGTGTGCGTGTACGTACGGTCTGACGCTCACGTGTGTGCGTGTACGTACGGTCTGACGCTCACGTGTGTGCGTGTACGTACGGTCTGNGGGAACCAAAAAGGAAAACCAGTTCAAAGAAGAATGATTGATCAACAACAAATCTCTGCTATACCAGGCCCAAAAATCAAAAATTAAAGTGATCTCACTGGATCCAGGGAAGAGTTGATGTCAGGAAGCAGCTCCTTCGTTTTCCTCCGCGTGCAGCAGCACCAGGCTGTTGTTTACCTCCGTTGTCATGACGACCCACATTGAGCCGCTGTATTACTTTAATGAAATCTTTTTAAAGCTTTTTTTTTCCTTTAAAGACCACGGTGGCACATATGTTAGTACAAAATGATGTTTGTGTGGCATTATAGATGAACATGCACGCACTTCTGCGCAGCACTTTAGCGCAGCTGTGTTATAAGATCCACGCCCACCGTGAGTCTGTAGTCGGGCTAGAGGAAAAGAACCAAACCCAGTAGAGATGAGTAGAGTAGAGCTGGAACTGTAGAGGGGAAAAGCGCCATACGTTTTTATTTTGTTCCTCTGGTGCCCCCGTAGTATCTTTACATGAGTTACAGCTGAAACATTAGTCTGTATTTTTCTCTCTCTGGTGTTTTTTTAAACCCTAATTTCAGCCTCAGACTAAAACACTTGATTTTAGCGTCTGTCTCTTTAAGAAACCTCCTTCACTCTGATTGGTCGGTCCTCTAGAAGCTTGTTGGGGGCTGAGCTAAAGGCAGACGTGGTATTTAAAGCATGGACATAATATACGTAAACACCTGATAGTCTGACGATGTCTGATGATTGTTTCCCATGATCCTCTGGTGCATTTATTTTGACGTGAGAAAGCTTGTGCGCGTCGTAACTTTTTACACAGTTTGTTTTTTTCCAGACAGCAGAGATGTAGTTATTATAAAAGACACTGTTACATATTAAAAAAAAGTGTTTTCATGCTGAACTACTTTGTATTTTGCTCCTCAACAACAACAGATGTGATTATTTCACATTTTGTAAAAGAAAACAGTTTGTTTGCTCATTGGAATTAATTTCATTCACTCTCTCTCCGGCCGTTCATTCAGTTCAGTTTGATAGTGTCCATAGCAACCACCATAGCAACGGTAGAAAACTGAGGAGAATGGATGAAGCTCTCTCTCTGAGCGTCTAATATCAGCACTAACAGGTTTATATTGAAATCAATTGAAAGTCCTGTGTGTCTGAAAGAGACACTGGAGATTAGTTTTTCTAGATTTGATGTTCTCTTATATAAACCCTGCTGAGATATTCAAAAGAAAATCAATATCTGCCGCCCAGTGAGTGAGATCACTGACCAGATACTCCATACATATGTAAAATATTCAAATTAACAATATCCTGCGTCTGTTTTAACCATAAACTGTATAATAAATGTATTTTTGATGCAGTGGAACAATCTGAAGATAAATGAAGATAAACCCTCAGCTTACTGTGAATTCTGCTCTAATATCTGATCATTTTACATCACAGGAGGCAGATGTTCATTTTATTTTAAATATTCATCAGCAGTGTACACATAAAAGAATCAAACCTAAGTACAGAAACGTCACATGTAACAGAAACTAAGAGAGAAAGTCGATCAGTTTGAAACAGAAACAGGAAAATGTTTTTTTTTATTTCAGTAATTTAAAGTTTTTGATGTTTTTCTTTCTGCCTGGGTTATTGTGGCGTCTGTGTTTATCACGTCTGTGTTTTAACGTGATGACCTAATCATTGAGCTGCTGAAGATCTGCTGCTTTTTTCAGGACGTTTTGATCAGTTTATAGATTCAGAAGTTTGCAGATCTGCACGTGCTCAGTCTGAACTTTCAGTTTGAGGAAACACTTCCTCTAAACTTTTCCTCCCTGAGGAGTTTTTCTCCTCACGTCTGGTTTCACATTGCTTCAAACACAAAGTTAGGATCCTATTCCTGCAACAGCTTGGACTTTTAATCAGGAAACAACATTTCAGTCAGGTAACGTCCAGGTGTTCAGATATTAGAGAGAGAGATGAAGACGCTTTAGATTCTTCATGTTTTAAAGATAAACTCTGAGGATTTTTACCAGCAGCCTTATTAAATCTGTGAGCTGATCACAGCCCCTGTGTTTACACTCAGCTTTACATAAACGCAGGTCGTTTTAATTTGTGAACAAACACTCGACAGCGAGCTGCTGTTTCTGAGAGAAAACAATCTCAGAGTCAGGAGAACGATTTTTTTCTGCTCTGCACCGAGAAACGGCAACGAGATTGGACTGAATCAGAGTGACAGATGGAAAGATTGATACAAAGGAAAAGAGACGGAGCCAGAGATGGAGAGAGAGAGAGAGAGAGAGAGAGAGAGAGGGAGAGAGAGAGAGAGAGGGAGAGAGAGAGAGAGAGAGAGAGAGAGAGAGGGAGAGAGAGAGAGAGAGAGGAGGTAGAGTTGACCTTCACTCTAAACACAACCACGAACAACATTCAGCACATATGGCTCAACTTAATGTGGCGAGACTTCAGTGTGTGTGTGTGTGTGTGTGTGTGAGTGTGTGAGTGTGTGTGTATAATCGTGTGTGTGTGTGTGTGTATAATCGTGTGTGTGTGACTATTAGCGTTCATGCTTCCTTATGTGTGTCTTTGAGTTCGTTTACATGCTGATGTTTACTTGCAGGTCAGCACATAGACAGACGTGTGTGTGTGTGTGTGAGTGTGTGTGTGTGTGTTTGTCCCTGCATGCAAACATGGCGTGTATCTTAATTGGACTCCATTCAAGTGTTTAATTGCTCATTAGCGATGCTGCAGAGCGATCTATACCGCCGCTCTCCTCCCCGCCGCTGCCGCCGCCGGCTCCGCGGCGCCCTGAGCGACTCTCGACCCGCAGAGACCGAAACGCTCTGACCTGAAGCAGGCGGATTAGTTCACCTCGTCAATCTGGATCAAAGCGTCCAAACCAGATGAAGATTCTTAATCCAGAGTTTGATGCTGAGTGAGACTTAATGAATCTGTCACTCTGACGCTCAGCTGCTGCACGAGGATAAACGCTCGACTGACGGACGGAAGAGGTGGTCAGGGATCAGTCAGCGATCAGTCAGCGATCAGTCAACCATCAGTCAACCATCAGTCAACGATCAGTCAGCGATGCCAATGATGAGTCAGTCATTCACATAATCATGTTGTCAGTCCGTCAATCAGGGAGCCAATCACATGTCAGGCTGTCAGTCAGAGAAACATGGAGCAGAGATTCAGACTCAGAGGAAACAGCTGCAGATACAAACAACAGAGAACAGGTCTATGTTCACTAGGTCTACAGAGAACAGCTCTATGTTCACTAGGTCTATCAGAATCAGAATCAGAATTTACTTTATTGTCCCGTCAAGGGAGATTGATGCTGCAACCAGAACACACAAAGGACAAGACAATGACAATAGTAAAAAATCTAAAATACAGAAATGATAGACAACACAATGACTAAAAGAGGTAAGATAAGAAACAGCATACACATATAAAGGCGATGACATGTTTAGACCTGAGCTCAAACCAAAAAAAAAAAAAAAAACCAAACCAAACCATGTTCTCTGGGTCTACATAGACCAGGTCTATGTTCACTAGCTCTATGTTCTCTGGGTCTACAGAGACCAGAGGCCTGAACTATGAAGCTGGATTTTCTCTTGTCTTTAGTAACTTTAGTATAAACCCTGGATTCTCCGTCCTATGACGCTGGTTCACTTCCTGTTAAATCGCCATGGTTACTGAACGGTTTCACCTGCTCCAGGTTCAGATCTGGATCAGAGATCAACCAGAGAAAAAGCTCGTTCACACAACAATGGTTTTAGGGTGAAACACAAAAGTATTGTTTCAGTCTCCTGTTTACACAGAAACGGCGTTTCAGCAAACCTTTGAAAACACCCTCCAGAGTGGGAGGGATTTTTCTAAAACGCTGTTTCCAGTGTTCTCATGTAAACGCCAAGCTGGCGTTTTAGGAGGAAATGCTGAGTCATGTGTCGTTTTGTTGGAGTTTCCTCTTAGAAACTTGAAAAATTGGTGAAATTAAAGCAGAAAAGCTTCACCTCTCTCAAAAATCAGCTCTATACCTGTTTTTTTATTTAAATTTTTTGTTGTTGTTATTTGTCTGATTTCCATGGCAGGATAATTTCTGCCCCGTGTTCATCACTCTCCTCTGCTGCTCTGATTTCTGCATCATTCATGGTAAAGTTCTGCCTCGATGCACACACTCACACAGAACAGCAGACTGTGGCAAACAGCGGGAAAAATAATGTCACAACCACAAGAAACAGAAATAAATCTCTGCTTTAAAAGTGAACGCTCCAGAAACTGAAGTTTTTTAACTGAAACTTCATCAAATGTTAAAAAACTGAGTTGATAGTTTTAACGTTAAGCTCAGACTTTTCTCTAACATCACAGAGTTTGTGGTTACAGGTCGTTCACGGTGGTTACAGGTGGTAACCCGTGGTTACCTGTGGTAACAGGTGGTTACCCGTGGTTACAGGTCGTTCACGGTGGTTACAGGTGGTTACCCGTGGTAACCCGTGGTTACAGGTCGTTCACGGTGGTTACAGGTCGTTCACAGTGGTTACAGGTCGTTCACGGTGGTTACAGGTCGTTCACAGTGGTTACAGGTCGTTCACGGTGGTTACAGGTGGTTACCCGTGGTTACAGGTCGTTCACGGTGGTTACAGGTCGTTCACAGTGGTTACAGGTCGTTCACGGTGGTAACAGGTCGTTCACGGTGGTTACAGGTCGTTCACGGTGGTTACAGGTCGTTCACGGTGGTTACAGGTCGTTCACGGTGGTTACAGGTCGTTCACGGTGGTTACAGGTCGTTCACGNGTGTGTGTGAGTGTGTGAGTGTGTGTGTATAATCGTGTGTGTGTGTGTGTGTATAATCGTGTGTGTGTGACTATTAGCGTTCATGCTTCCTTATGTGTGTCTTTGAGTTCGTTTACATGCTGATGTTTACTTGCAGGTCAGCACATAGACAGACGTGTGTGTGTGTGTGTGAGTGTGTGTGTGTGTGTTTGTCCCTGCATGCAAACATGGCGTGTATCTTAATTGGACTCCATTCAAGTGTTTAATTGCTCATTAGCGATGCTGCAGAGCGATCTATACCGCCGCTCTCCTCCCCGCCGCTGCCGCCGCCGGCTCCGCGGCGCCCTGAGCGACTCTCGACCCGCAGAGACCGAAACGCTCTGACCTGAAGCAGGCGGATTAGTTCACCTCGTCAATCTGGATCAAAGCGTCCAAACCAGATGAAGATTCTTAATCCAGAGTTTGATGCTGAGTGAGACTTAATGAATCTGTCACTCTGACGCTCAGCTGCTGCACGAGGATAAACGCTCGACTGACGGACGGAAGGAAGAGGTGGTCAACGATCAGTCAACCATCAGTCAGCCATCAGTCAACCATCAGTCAACCATCAGTCAACCATCAGTCAACCATCAGTCAACCATCAGTCAACCATCAGTCAACCATCAGTCAACGATGCCAACGAGGAGTCAGTCATTCACATAATCATGTTGTCAGTCCGTCAATCAGGGAGCCAATCACATGTCAGGCTGTCAGTCAGAGAAACATGGAGCAGAGATTCAGACTCAGAGGAAACAGCTGCAGATACAAACAACATAGAACAGCTCTATGTTCACTAGGTCGACAGAGAACAGCTCTATGTTCATTAGGTCTACAGAGAACAGCTCTATGTTCACTAGCTCTATGTTCTCTGGGTCTACAGAGACCAGAGGCCTGAACTATGAAGCTGGATTTTCTCTTGTCTTTAGTAACTTTAGTATAAACCCTGGATTCTCCGTCCTATGATGCTGGTTCACTTCCTGTTAAATCGCCATGGTTACTGATGCTGTTCCGTTTCACCTGCTCCAGGTTCAGGATCAGAGTTCACCGTGGTTACAGGTTGCTCACCGTGGTTACAGGTTGCTCACCGTGGTTACAGGTTGCTCACCGTGGTTACAGGTGGTTACCCGTGGTTACAGGTTGTTCACCGTGGTTACAGGTTGCTCACCGTGGTTACAGGTGGTTACCCGTGGTTACAGGTCGTTCACCGTGGTTACAGGTGGTTACCCATGGTTACAGGTTGTTCACCGTGGTTACAGCGGCGTGGTGATGCGTACAGAAAGGATGAAGAGTAAATCCTCTTCTTCAGACTCTGACTCTGGAGCGGTGGCGTCCCCGCAGGGCGCCACTGACACAGATCCTCTCCTGTCGGCGCCACTCTCCCTCAGAGATGACTGATTCTTATTGGCGTGCCCGGACACCCGCCATCAGCTCGCAGCTCCTGGCTTCAGGCCGGCGCCGTCCGTAAGGATTCAGCCCTGACGCTGTCGTCACGTCTGTGTCAGAGACTCGTCCAGTTCATCACAGACTCTGACGGCGTCTGAGTCCTTCCTGTCTGAACGCCACTCACTTAACCTCACACACCCCCAGGTGACGATGAGGGAGCTAATGAGAGCTGCTGAGTATGTGTGTGTGTGTGTGTGTGTGTGTGTGTGTGTGTGTGAGCGTGTGTGTGTGTGTGTGTGTGTGTGAGCGTGTGTGTGTGTGTGTGTGTGTGTGAGTGTGTGTGTGTGTGTGTGTGTGTGATTGGCGTAGGCCTCAGTTAATCCACAGGGGTCGTGTTTGCAGTGTTGCAGAAACACATAATAACCTCTCAGACGAGCTGAACGTCGGCGTGTTGATCTACGGCGAGCGGCGTGACTCAAAGTGACAGATGACGGGTTAATCCTTCGACTTCCTGCGTGTACGTACAGTCTGACGCTCACGTGTGTGCGTGTACGTACAGTCTGACGCTCACGTGTGTGCGTGTACGTACAGTCTGACACTCACGTGTGGCCTGTTGTGTCTGTTTCTGTTGTTGTTACTGCGCGAGGATCAAGAGATAATTAGGTTAATTAAACATACGCGTCTGTTTATGAATGCAAGGGTTTACCCTGTGTGTGTGTGTGTGTGTGTGTGTGTGTGTGTGTGTGTGTGTGTGTGTGTGTTAATATATTCTGTCAGAATCTGTCAGTTCGTGTCTCGGTGTGTTTGTGTCAGTGTGTGTGTCGACTAATGCGTCTCAGCGTGTGTTTGAATAAGAGCGAGGTGGTTATGTGTGTGTGTGTGTGTGTGTGTGTGTGTGCATGTGTGTGTGTGTGTGTGTGTGTGTGTGCGTGTGTGTGTGTGTGTGTGTGTGTGTTTACTCTGCTCTACATACCGACACAGCAGCAGCAGCAGCGATGAAGCAAGAGAAGCAGGAGCAGAGAAAGGCCTCCTGCTGAGAGGAGAGAGATATTTCTTTAAAACAGTCAGAAAGAGAGAAAGCAGGAGGAGGAAACTGGGAATAAACAAAAAGAAGGAGGCGGCTGAGACAGAAGAGAGAAGAATGAACAGAGTCATGAAGAGAAAGAAGCAAATTCACAGGATGTTTGCGTGGGAGACAGAGACGAAGATTGAGGCAGAAAGAGGAGAAAGAGAGTGAAGACAGGAGCAGATGAAGATGGAGAGAGAGGAGCGCAGAGTAATGTGGCGTTAATTGGAGAGACGTTTAGAGAGAGTGAAGCTGCAGACGGACGCTCACACACACACACACACACACACACACACACACACACACACACACACACTCTGTCCTGCCAGGAAACTAAATGAGGGAAACTGCTCATTTCAGACTCTGAATGTGGAGTTTTACATTTAAAAGACACTTTTTCATTTCGCTGCCGTGGCGAGCGGCGGATGATGGTGCGGCCTCATCGTGTTGGTGAAGCTCATGTTCATTACTGCCAACGATGATAAACTGCGAGCTGGCGGAGAGGAGCGCCCGCTGTTTCTGCACACACACGACTCAAACTCACTCCACAAAGTTTTCACTCAAACTGGAAAAATCTAAGTTGAGTTTTTATTTCCTCTTGATGAGCTTCAGAGAAACATGAAGTGATGAGTTTGATANCTTCAAACCTTTTGTCTCTCCAGGTTGTTTCGTCATTTTCTTGCCATTTTTGTTGACTTTGGCCCATTTTTGATGCTTTTCACTTCTTTTTGCCACTTGTGGATCATTTGTTGTTACCGTCTGACTATTTTCCAACTTTTATCTTGTTTTTTTGTTGACTTTAGCCTTTTTTTAACCACATTCTACAGTTTTTTTGTCATTTTTTTCACCATTTTATCTACTTTCTGAATTTTTTTCCAAGTTTTCCCCAAATTTTCTTGCCATTTTTTGTTGCTTTTTGGCCATTTTGGTCACTGTCCACCTATTTTTTTGCCACTTTTGACCCGTTTTTGCTACTGTCTGAGTGTTTTCCAGGTTTTGGCCCAACTTTCTTGCTAATTTTGTTGCTTTTTGGCAATTTTTGCCAACTTAAACTAAGTTGTATTCCTACTCTTTGCTGTTTTTGGCTCATTTCTCCACTTGTATAGTTTCTTTTGTAAAGGTAGTTTTTAACAGTTTGTCTCTTTGGTTGAGTCACACATCTTGAAACAGCCAGACCACATTCTTTCAGAGAGTCCTGTATTTCAGCTGAAGTTATTTGTGGGTTTTTCTTTGCATCCAGAACAATTTTCCTGTCAGTTGTAGCTGAAATGTTTGTTGGTCTACCTGACCGTGGTTTGGTTTCAACAGAATCCCTCATTTTCCACTTCTTCATTAGAGTTTGAACTCTGCTTATTGGCATCCTCAGTTCCTTGGATATCTTTTTATATCCCTTTCCTGTTTTATACAGTTGGATTCACTTTTCCTGCAGAAACTTTGATAATTCTTTTTCTTTCCTCATGACTCAGAATCCAGAAATGTCAGTGCATGGTTACCTTTAGGAGACATTCAAACCATTTGTGTCGACTTATGTTCATGTTATCAGGACAAAATCACCAGAGGATGAAACTTTTGATCGTTTTGGAAGTTTCTGTTGTCGTTAGACCTCTGTCATCAGGCTTCAGGGAGTTTTTTTTTTATTTTAAAAAACCAATGGGTGATGTTACAGAGCCCATGTCCATGTGTGTGTTAAAGTGTGTGATGTTTTTGGATCTTAAAGTTGGACCCGTGTCTCTAGCAGCCATCAGTAGAGGGCGCTCCAGATGTTTTGGTTTCACTTTGTGGGGGCTGTGGTGTCATTAATCTCTCAGACACTCTGTGATTCAGTTTCCTTCAAGACCAGACTGATGTTTGACTCGGGGCGTGAGGGTCGATCACAACGTAGTCCTGTAGAAACACTCGCGCGAGACTTCGCAGAAACTTCGCTATTGAGCTGCCGTCTCACTCTCGGCTCACAAACTGACTGTGTGGTTCTCGACAAAGAGGAAGAGAGTGTCGTAGACATGGTGGTGCCGTAGTTGTCCTCACTGTCTCCTTATGTTTCATGCCGACCCCCCTTCCTCTCTCGGTGCAATGGAGAGGGAGGGGTGAGCGAGGGGGGAGGAAGAGGGGGAGAGAGAGAGGGAGGAAACAGTGCTTTGATGTTTGTCCGCTGATCCGGCCGGCTGGTGAGGACAGAGGCAGGTACGGTAAACATCCTCAGCTCCTCCAACCACAGCTTTGATCACAGCCAGAAGACGCAGAGAGACGAGGATGATGAGGATGAGTCAGAATACTAAGAGGAGATCTACACACACACACACACACACACACACACACACACACACACACTCCGTACTGTACAGGGAGACACTTACACCTCCAGAGCAGAGAATCACCCTCAGTGACTGAAAACAAACCTCCTCCTCTTTTTCTCTGACATCTTTCTCCTTTTTGGAGGTAAAATTATGAACAAGGGGATTTTAGTAAATTCTCCAAATGTTGTTGTTTTTCTCAGTTTGTTGTCATTGATATTTATAATAAATCAAAGCTGCGCTGAGACATTATTCTGATTATTCACCAACCTGAACTCAAGATGAAAACATGAAACTGTTTGTGAAACTGGACCAAACATGTCAACATTTAAACGCTGACTCAACATAGATATCACACTTTAAACAAGAATTTGAGGCATTTATTTAAATTTCTGCACATAATAAACATATATATTGGTGAGGCGTTATTATTATTGAAGCCCATATCTGCCAGTTATGAACATAAAAATGGAAACTTGGCTTTGTTGAAACTTTTTTTTGGCTTTGAGTCAAGATTTTTGGATACAAGTCAAAATTATTAAGAAAAAAAAGTAATAGTCCAAATTTTGAGATTAAAGGTTAAAAGACTGGGATTAAAAAAGTAAAATCCTGGGAAAGAAAGTAAGAATTTTTAGATTTAAAGTGAAAATTTTGACATTAAAGTACAAACTTTGGGATTAAAAGTCCAAATTATAAGAAAAAAAAGTCAAACTTTTGAGATGAAAAGATAGAATCATGTAATGAGAAGTCAATATTTATGACAGAAAAGTGAAAAAATTAACATTTGTAGTCCTAATTATGATGTCAAAAAATGTCAAATCATTGAATAAATAGTCAAGAGTTTTTGGTGAAAATATAAACTATTGGGACAAAAAGTCTCAGCTTTGGCAAAAGAGTTAAAATTCCAAGATATAAAGTTAAAATCATAAATGAAAAAGCAAATTTTTGAGATGAAAATGTTAGGATGTTGTGATCAAAAGTCAAAATTTAGGACAAAAAAAGTGAAAAGAATTTTTAAAAAGGCATTTTAAGTCCAAATTTTGAGACAAAATATTGAATTTCATTAGATAAAAAGTCATTATTTTGATATAAGAATATTCAATATTGAGTTTAAAAGTTTACCAAATTAAAAAAGAGTCAAAATGTTTTAGATAGAAAGTCAAAAGTTTGAGTTAAAAGGTCAAAATTTTGAGATTAAAAGTTAAAAGACTGGGATAAAAAAAAGTCAAATCCTGGGATAGAAAGAAAGAATTTTTAGATTTAAAGTGAAAATCTTGAGATTAAAGTACAAACTTTGAGATTAAAAGTCCAAATTGTGAGAAAACAGTCAAACTTTTGAGATGAAAAGTCAACATTTATGACAGAAAAGTGAAAAAATTGACATTTGAAGTCAGAGTCAAAATGTTGACACATAGTCAAATCATTGAATGAAGAGTCAAACATTTGTTTTTGGTACAAATATCAAGTATTAGGACAAACAGTCACAGCTTTGGAATAAGAATTACAATTCCAAGATAAAAAGTTAAAATCATAAATGAAAAAGAAAAACTTTGATCAATCTTTCGAGATGAAGAAGTTAGGATATTGTACTTAAAAGTCAAAATTTTGAGACAAAAAGTCAAATTCGTAAGATAAAATGTCAAAATTATGAAATAAGAAGATTCAATATTGAGATAAATGTTCACAAAATAAAATAAAAGTCAAAAAAAGATAAATAGAAAGTCCAAAGTTTGAGTTTAAAGGTCAAAATTTTGGGATAACAAGTCAAATTCTGAGATAAGGTCAAAATTATAAGAAACAAAAAAGTGAAAGTCTAAATTTTGATATTCAGATGAGACTTATTTTTATATATTTAACCGTCTGAAATCTTCTTTTCTACACTATTTTGTTTCTATGATATAAAATGTTCCTTCAAACAGTAAAAGAGTGTTTTTAATAAATGTTTGTCATTAAGTTACTTTGTCGTCTTTGAGGAGCTTTGGGGATTTTAGCAGAATCTCATGGGTGTGTGTGTGTGTGTGTGTGTGTGTGTGTGTGTGTGTGTGTGTGTGTGTGTGTGTGTGTGTGTGTGTGTGTGTGTGTGTGTGTGTGTGTCCTTCTTTTTGAGGGGTCAGAGTGTGTTGGCTCTAATATTTTCACCTGTTTCCCTGTTTTTCCTCTGGCTCTTCCTCCTGCTGCACAGACACAAAACCTCCGAACCATTTCACACTGATTTCTCTCTGATGACGTCGTGGCCTCACAAACAGCTTCTTACATCCAGATAAAAACCGGAGCTGAGTCCTGCAGCAGCGTCAGGTTAAACCTCCCCCCCCAGAAAATTCAATCACAGTGAAACGGTGGAGACTCAGTCAGACATGAGGAGATTAAGAAAGTGAGCGGCTCATCACATCCTGTAACACAGGTTCAAACACAGACTGTAACAGAAGGAAAAGCTTCAAACATCGTTACAGAAATAAAAAAAACCTGAACAACATTTAGAGTTTTTTCCTCTGCTGCAGAAACACCTCAAAGATCTGTTTACCCACTTTCTCTCTTTTATTCCTGCATGAGCTGAAATGATATCGACTGTTAATGCGTCTGAAATCCCAAACGCTGTGTGGGCGGATTTTAAAGATAATGGAGTTTTATCAGAGGGAAAAACAAAGAGGAAACACTGTTTCTGTCCCGGTGATGAAGTTTACTCTGAATGAATCTAAGAATTAAACGGACTCTGTAATTTTGCTCTCTACTTTGCTGTAAGCTACGTCTAAGCCTCCACAAGCTCCACCAGCACCAACCAGCATCTGTTAAATTATTACACCAGATACTTTTGTGTTTGTAGAAAATCGAGACAATCCAGGGGAAATGGCTGCCGTCTGTTTATGGTAATCATGTTTCTGTGTGTGTGTGTGTGTGTGTGTGTCTCCTCTGTTTGGATCCATGTGTTGGAAAAGTTTGTCTGTAGCTTCTTTCAGAGACTCAGAGTGAAGTTAGTGACGCTCAAACATCAGGATTTTAAAGTGAAAGGATGTTTTCTGTAACCTCATACTTTAGCTCTAAACCAATAAAACCAACAGTTGTTTCACCATCGATGTTTCTGCGACACAACTATTCATTAAAATTAAAGTGAGCAGGAACCACATTTAAAATCAAGTGACTTTCAAAATAAAACATGGTTTGAAAACAGTTTGTTCACAATAAAAAGAAAAATTGTAAAACTCTGAGTCTTTGACCAGAACCTCTTTGTGAATTTAGTCTTTCTTCTGAGTTTGTGACCTAAAATTGTGTCCTGGGTCTTAGACAAAGGTCTGTTTGTGACCTTAGTTTCCAACCTGTTTAATGACCTGAGTTTTTGACCTGAGTCTGTTTCTGACCTAAGTTTGTCTTTAGTTTGTAACCTCAGTTTCCAACCTGTTTCTGTGAACTCAATTCTTGACCTGAGTCTGTGTCCTTAGTCTGTTTCTAAACTTATGTCCCTTTTCCACTGACCCGTCTCAGCCCTACTCTACTCGCCTCTACCCGGTTTGTGTTGTGTTTCCATTAGCGCGGTACTACGCGTCAGACGCCAGTTTTTAGTACCTACTCTACCCTGGTTCTAAGAGAGTAAAGCTGATACTAAAAGGTGACGTGGACGGACTGCCGGTCACTCATTGGTCAGAGAATGTCGTCTCTGCAGCTTCTGACTCTGAACAAATCACTTACAAGAGGCAAAGGAATAAGTCAGCGACGGGTTTTTAATGACATTTAAACCTGACGGCACAGAACCAGACTGAATGAAGACAAAATACAGCCCTAAAATGCTCCTTCATGATTCCTAAAGAAGTNATGAAAAATTTGGGTCTCAAATGTTGTCTGAGGTTGAAATAGACTTATGGCCCTTTTCCACTGACTCGTCTTGGCCCTACTCTAGACGCCAGTTTTTAGTACCTACTCTACCCTGGTTCTAAGAGAGTAAAGCTGATACTAAAAGGTGACGTGGACGGACTGCCGGTCACTCATTGGTCAGAGAATGTCGTCTCTGCAGCTTCTGACTCTGAACAAATCACTTACAAGAGGCAAAGGAATAAGTCAGCGACCGGTTTTTAATGACATTTAAACCTGACGGCACAGAACCAGACTGAATGAAGACAAAATACAGCCCTAAAATGCTCCTTCATGATTCCTAAAGAAGTTAAAAGTCCTTTTTAAAGCAAAAAGAAGTTAACAGCAAAGATAGTTGGCTTTAAAGAGTCTTTTAAATTAAATCAAAGTTGGTCGGTGCAGGAGCGATCTGTCTGCCACGAGAGTCTTTAAGCACCAATCAGTCCATTAATCCACAGGGAACCAAAAAGGAAAACCAGTTCAAAGAAGAATGATTGATCAACAACAAATCTCTGCTATACCAGGCCCAAAAATCAAAAATTAAAGTGATCTCACTGGATCCAGGGAAGAGTTGATGTCAGGAAGCAGCTCCTTCGTTTTCCTCCGCGTGCAGCAGCACCAGGCTGTTGTTTACCTCCGTTGTCATGACGACCCACATTGAGCCGCTGTGTTACTTTAATGAAATCTTTTTAAAGCTTTTTTTTTTCCTTTAAAGACCACGGTGGCACATATGTTAGTACAAAATGATGTTTGTGTGGCGTTATAGATGAACATGCACGCACTTCAGCGCAGCTGTGTTATAAGATCCACGCCCACCGTGAGTCTGTAGTCGGGCTAGAGGAAAAGAACCAAACCCAGTATTGCATAGTGGAAAAGCTCCATTAGTTTGTCTTTAGTTTGTAACCTCAGTTTCATACCTGTTCATGTGTCCTGGGTCTGTGACCTGAGCCTCTAAACTCTGTTTTTTTTCTGTGACTTTAATTTGTTACCTAAGTCTATGACCTGAGTCTGTGACCTTTGTTTGTGTCTTAATTTGTGTCTTAGTTTGTTACCTGTTTCTCACCTTTGTTTGTTACCTGAGTCTTTGACCTGGGTCTGTTACCCCTTTCCGTGACCTTAGTTTTTAACCTTAGTTTGTTTCCTGTGTCTGTGACTTTTGTTTATTACCTGTTTCTGTGATCTTAGTTTTTGACCTTAGTTTGTTTCCTGTGTCTGTGATCTTGTCTGTATCTTGTCTGTATCTTTTGCTCTGTTTCCTCAGACTGGAGGTTTTTTTTTATTATCTGGCTCTCACAGTTTCACTTGTTGCTGCTCTTGCTGAGAGCGTGTTGAGGATCTGATCCGTGAGTCATGTTTTCTGAAGATCAACAAATCCTCGCACAGATCCTGACTCACAAACAAACACTTTGGTTCTGAACGTGGCTGCAGCTCAGGACTTTAAGCCAACGATTGGTGAACTTGATTCAGAGGAAACATGACGACAGGTGTTTGGTGACTGAGGCCAAACTTTGTCTCTGATCACAAACAGAGAAACAGCCGATGGTGAAGCAGCTGCTGATTGGCTGTTTGTTGTGGATTTGTTTGCTTTTTTCTGAGAGTTTTATAAAACCCAGACATGAGAGAAATGTACCAGACAATCGCCAGAGGTGTTAGGATTTTACATTTCTGATCTAAGTAAAGCGTTTCTGAGTGACGCTGGGTCAGATTGACTTTGACGGCCCGTCTTAAAGGGCCAGCGTACCCAGATTAAACTCTGTTTCCCTGTTTCTGCGGCCGGTGTGTTGTTGTTTGTTGTTGTTCTACTCTGAGACTTTGTGTCTCTGAGCTTTCAGACGCTGCCCCCGCTGCAGGCAAATGAAGTTTTGGAATTGAAAAGTAGAATAAATAAATTCCACAGCGGTGCGACTTCGGAGGAGTTTGACTCGTCTGGATCAGACTTCACTGCGAGCAGAAAAGTTCCCATGGAAACAGCTGACACAGATGAGATTCTGCTGCCGACTGTACTCGGGCGAGGATGGAGGCGCAGAGTCCCAGGAAGAATATTTTTATGGGTTTGAGCTCAAACTTAGAGACAGGAATGAGAGTTAATGTAGTGGAACATGATCTGGAGGCTGAAGCAAACTTCCAGCTGTGAATCTGAGGCTCAGAGAGAGAAGTGACCAACATCAACACGTCTGTAATTATTTTAACCTCTCTGTTAGAGCCTGTTACACCTCATCAGTCACTTGCTTTTGACAAGCACATCAAGGAGGTGACAAAAATATCATTTTTTCATGTTTGAAAGGATTGTTAAGATCAGGCCAATCCTGAGTGACAAAGATGCTGAAGTCCTCATTCAGGCCTTTGTAACATCTCGTTTGGATTATTGTAACGCTCTTTTGTTGGGATTACCCAAGAAAAGTTTGGGGTCGTCTGACAAACTGTCTGCGGCCCTTGGATCCAAAAAGAACAATCTTACTTTCATCAGTCCACAAAATGTTTCTCCATTTCTCCAGAGGCCAGTCGACATGATGTTTGGCAAATGCAATCCTCTTCAGCACATGTCTTTTTTGCAACAGTGGGACTTTGCGGGGGCTTCGTAGATTAGCCTCACATAAGCGTCTTCTAATTGTCACAGCACTCACAGGTACCTTCAGACCGTCTCTGATCTCCCTGGAGCAGACCCTTGGCTTAGTCTTTGCCATCCTGACTATCCTTCGGTCCATTCGAATGGTAGTCTTTCGTTTTCTTCCACGTCTCTCTGGTTTGTCTTTCCATTTTAAAGCATTGAAGATCATTTTAGCTGAGCAGCCGATAATTTCCTGCACTTTTTTATACGTTTTCCCCTCTCCAATCAACTTTTTGATCAAAGCACGCTTTTCTTCTGAACAATGTTTGGCACGACCCATCTTTCATCAGTTTTCACAGAGAATTGCATGCACAACATGTGCTGGCTTCATCCTTGAATAAGGGCCACCTGATTGACACCTGTTTCTTTCACATAATGAATGATCTCACTGATTGAACCCCACACTGCTATTTTTTTTAACACGCCCCCTTTACTTAATTAGTCAATTACACAGACCCAGGAGTATTCATATCATCAAAGTTGGGTCTGTTGGTTCCTCTGACTTTACTACACCTGCTGGTAAATTATTTTCCATTTATTATTATGTTTTATACCAAAAACAGTGATTTATCTGGTTAGTCATGTTGGACTGCTATTATTCTGAACATAGCTGTATATCTGTCAGTGCATTTGCGTGTCGCTCTCTGTGCATTTGTGGATCCTTCTGTGTGCATTTGTGGATTTTGAGACTGTTTTAACTCCATACAAAACTTCTGGAACAAAGTCATTTGGAGTGATGAGAGCAAAAGTGAACTTTTTGTCCACAACCATAAACATTGTTCCATTCGTAGAGGAGTTTTTCCTCAAGCTTCATGTTTCATTTCATGGATTTTAAGATGAAAACATAAAATCAGTTCATGAAAAGTTGTTTCATAAGCTGCATTTGGACCCAGAACTTTCCTTCCTGTTGAAACAGTCCCCAGATCCAAACTGTTGTTGGTGAGTTGGCATTTTGAGTCCCAGTTATAGTTCATGAGTCAGTTTAGTTCAGTTTCAGCTCGGTGGATGGTTCAGTTTGTGTAACAGCGTCTTCATGTTTCTCCCAAACTTCACTGATCCAGCGTCGCTCCCCAAAGCCCCAAAGAAATCTTTTATTTCTCTACAAGACGTCCTATTTTTATTCCCCCACTCCTGATCGCCTGAAACTTTAATACCAATCTATATTTTATCGGCTCCTGATTCTTCCCTGAAAACTGCGTCACAGTTAAGAGGCCTCAGTCATGAAGGACACGGGGGCTGATCCTGAGTCTGTTTACACCTGTTTACACCTGAGTCTGCAGCCGTGACAACAGCCTGAGCGGGCCAATCAGGAGTCTGCACACACACACACACACACACACACACAGTGTGTGTGTGTGTGCGTCGTCGTCGTCGTCTCACGTTTGGGCACAGAAAAACCGGCCACGTCACACACACAAATTAAGGTCTACTGTGTGTCGGTCTTCTCCTCCTCCGCTGTGTCCCTGTGTGTGAGAGTAGGAGTGCAGGAGTGGCGAGGCTTTGTACAGCTCAAAGTGTCGAGTGTGTGTGTGTGTGTGTGTGTGACACCCTCAGTGAGTGTGTGTGTGTGTGTGTGTGTGTGTGTATTAGTGATGCAGACGGTGTCACAGCAGCAGGGCCGAGCGCTGAGTGGCTTAATACAAACTAATGTATCCTGGCACATTAGCCTTTTCTTGGATTGAGCATCCGCACTCATCCAGACCCACTTTACTGACACACACACACACACACACACACACACACACACACACACACACACACACACACACACACACAGACTTCATTATCCTCCCAAAGTGCTAATGCTCAGATGGTCTCTGTCCATAAAAGTGTCTTTGCTGCATCGACACAGAGAGAGAGAGAGTTTCTGTGATGAAAAACAACGAGAATGAAAGTGAAAGAAAAACTCCATCTGCTCCTTTTTCTCCTCTTTCTCCTCTTTCTCTCTTTTATTTCCCTTTATTCTCTCTCATCTCTATAAAAACCTAATTCCACCAGTTAAAAATCTGAAAAGGAAAAATTGGCTCAGTTGATTTTTTCTTTTCCCCTTAATCATGTCAACTTGAATAAAACTTCAACATTTTGACTCTTAATTCCAAAATTTCTACTTCTGATCTCACAATAATGATTTGACTAACGTAAAGTTTTGACTTTTTGTCTCATAGTTTATACTTTTCATATCACAAAATTAAGTTTTTATCCGTTCATGTGGACTTTTTGCTCAAAATTTTGAATTTTATTCTTGAAGCTTCAACTTTTATTTTTGAAACTAGGAGCTTTTTATAGCATAATTTAGACTTTTAACCCATAATTCTGTTTTTCCCTGTAATTTTGCTTCAAATCCCAGTAACATTTTGTGTTTTTTAAGCTGTGTCTGTGAGACTAACATGACATAAACATGACGTCTGTCATTAAGCTGAAGGAGGCTCCATGTTTGTGATGAATGTTGTCATTAAGCCTATTTCTGTCATTTTTTGTGGCCTTTGATGCAAAGAAACTTTGTTTGGATGTTTTTGTTGTGACAACTTGACTTTTACAAAGATAGTAACAGGTTATGTTGTCTAAGTGTTGACTTATGATTTACAAATCACTCATTTCCAGTTTTTCCTCATAATTCAAATTTATTTTTCCCAGAATCCTCAATAAAGCAAAGTTTTCATAGTTTTCATAGTTTTCAGAGAGGAGCAGAGAGGAGCAGAGAGGAGTAATGGAGGAGGAGAGAGGAGGAGAGAGGAGTAAGGGAGGAGGAGAGAGGAGCAGAGAGGAGGAGAGAGGAGTAAGGGAGGAGGAGAGAGGAGGAAAGAGGAGGAGAGAGGAGTAAGGGAGGAGGAGAAAGGGGGAGAGAGAGGAGCAGAGAGGAGGAGAGAGGAGGAGAGAGGAGGAGAGAGGAGTAAGGGAGGAGNGGGGGGGGTATTTAAAGGCCCAATCTGTGAACGCCGCCTGAGACGTGGTGGACAACTGTGTTTGTTTATGCTGCTCTGATTGGAGACGTTTGTGCGGAGTTTACGGAGTGAAGAGGAAACTAGATTTGATGAGAGGCCGAGGACTGGAGCGTCTCCTCTGAAGGAGGCGCAGATTAAATTAGAGAGGTGGGCGAGGAACAGGACGAAGAAAATCATCATGTTACAAACTAACGTGTCTGTGATGAGTCTGAGCTGAACTCTTCTCTGGAGACACATAATTCCTGTGTAAATAAACGCTGTGAGGAGTCAAAGACAAAGATATGAAAATGAAGCTGAAAGGACCTGGGAGCAGCTTTAAGAGCAGCTTAAACACATCCATCCTCTCAGAGCTCAGATGTGAAATATTGATCCATCGCTCTCAGCTTTTAGAACTTTTCCAACTCTCTGTGTTATAAATAAAAGATTACTCACACTCAGGCTGTAAACACGGGATTTTCCAGCAGAGACGACGTTTCAGAGGGCGAGCGAAGCTAAACTGAATCTTTATGTGACTGTAAACAAACCACAGAGAAAAAAAAACACAGAGAGAATTAAAACCAGAGAGAATTAAAAGCAGAGAGAAAAAACAAAGAATAAACCACAGAGGGAAAAAAAACTACAGAGAGAAAAAACTACAGAGAGAAAACTACAGAGAGAAAAAACTACAGAGAGAAAACACAGAGAAAAAAACTACAGAGAGAAAAAACTACAGAGAGAAAAAACTACAGAGAGAAAAACACAGAGAGAAAACACAGAGAAAAAACTACAGAGAGAAAAAACTACAGAGAGAAAAAACTACAGAGAGAAAAAACTACAGAGAGAAAAAACTACAGAGAGAAAAACACAGAGAGAAAAATAAAAAGTTTTGTATTAATTCTGTCGTCTCTTTGTCCTGGAGGCAGATTTACAGAAACATCATCTTTTGTTCTGATCATGTTTTTTTTTTTAATTAAAGTGAATAAATGATTTATGCTGTAATGATTTATCCTCGTCCATAAACATGTTTCTAATCAGCTCAGAGAAAAACTACAAAAGCTCAGAGAAAAACTACAAATCCCAGCAGCTGCATGACTCTTTGTTTCCTTCCTGAAGATGAAGTTCAGCCTGTGTCAGGTGAAGCAGCGTAAACAGAAATATAAACAAAAACAGAAACATAAACATAAATAGAAATATAAACAAAAACAGACATATAAACATAAACATAAACAGAAATATAAACATAAACAGACATATAAACATAAACAGAAATATAAACATAAACAGAAATATAAACATAAACAGACATATAAACATAAACAGACATATAAACAAACAGAAATATAAACATAAACAGACATAAACATAAACAGAAATATAAACATAAACAGACATATAAACATAAACAGACATAAACAAACAGAAATATAAACATAAACAGAAATATAAACATAAACAGACATATAAACATAAACAGACATATAAACAAACAGAAATATAAACAAAGGTATAAGCAGTAACTGAAATAAAAATCATAACTTTAAATATAAAATCAATGGCCAACAAAATTATACATAAACAGAAATATTGACAGAATTATAAAAACAAATATGAGCAGAAATACCAAAAGGAATATAAACGTAAAGAAATTTTAACTGAAAAAGATATAGATATATTAATCTAAAAAGAAATATAAACAGAAACAGAAACATGAGGAGAAATAATGACAGACATAACAAAAATAGAAATATAAAGAGAAACACAATTTCTAACATAAATAAATATAAACAGAAGCAGAAATGTAAACTAAGATATAACAGAAATATAAACCAAATTTGAATATTGAATGAATAGTCAACACAAATATAAACAGAAATTAAAAAAACAAGAGAATACAAAACAGAAATACTAAAAGAAATATAAACAGAAAGAAATACTTAAAGAAATATTAAAACAGAGACAGATATATAAACAGAAATGCTTAAAAAAATATAAACAGAAACAGGATTTCTAACAAAAATGTGAAGCAGAAAGGTAAACAGGAAATATTAACAAAAGTATTAATGGACATATAAACAGAAACAGAAGTATTTACAGAGATTTCAACAGATATAAACTGAACCAGAAAGATAAATATTAATAAAGAAATATGAGCAGAAATATGAACAGAGATTATTCAGAGTAAATTCTTTAGTTTGTTTAAAATGAAATGAAAGTGATGGATGATGTTTGTTGAAAGTGTCTTTGAAGTGAATCCAGAGTTTCACCCACAGTTTTCTCTTTTCTTTAATGATAAATCTGTGAAACAGTTACAGAACAGGACAGAAGATGAGAGAGAAAAGAAACTGAAAGTGAAATAAAAACCAGTCTGAAGAAAATCTGCAGTTTGTCAGTCAGAGCAGAGCAGCACAGCGGGGGGTCGGCTTCACGGATTTATCTCAGTTTGAGTTTATCCGACAGAAAAGGACGAAGAATGAGAAAATACATCACATTAAACAAATGATCTCTTATTAGAATAATTACTCATTCAAACAAAGTTAAATTATCCAAACCAACTCTGAGGAATAACTCACAAACAGAAAACTGAGAAACACGTCGTAAACTAAAGATTAAAGCTGAATATATAGTTTCAGGGTTTATAGTTTATTGCAATATTTTTGATCCTTTCAGTTTCTGATCCTTTTTTAAAGAGGAAGGTTAAAGTTTGGATCAGTTTTTGGAGAGAAACAGTAAAGTTGTTCCTTCTCTGTAAAAAAAGTTGCTGACAACAACAAACCTGCAGCGTCTTCATCCTTCAGTCTCAGTTTCTCTCTGCAGCTGAAAAACTTAAACAAAACTTCAGTTTACATTAGAGAAAAACAGAAACAGCACAAACACAGAGAGAAACAGAAAAAGCAGAGAGGACGTTTGTTTCTGAGGAGGATTCTGGGAAATCGTCTCTCTGCTGTATTTACATACGTCACTGCCACAAAGTTCTGTTGACAGAAACTTATGTTACCTCACAGTTTCCACAGTGAAGATGCCAGATTATTTTGTTTGCACATAGAAATGTTGCAACAAAGATTTGCTGCCACATAACTTTGCCAAAAGTTACATTGCCTCATAATTGCATAGCAACTTATGTCCCTTTTCCACTGACCCGTCTCAGCCCTACTCTTCTCTCCTCTACTCGGTTTGTGTTGTGTTTCCATTAGCGCGGTACTACGCGTCAGACGCCAGTTTTTAGTACCTACTCTACCCTGGTTCTAAGAGAGTAAAGCTGATACTAAAAGGTGACGTGGACGGACTGCCGGTCACTCATTGGTCAGAGAATGTCGTCTCTGCAGCTTCTGACTCTGAACAAATCACTTACAAGAGGCAAAGGAATAAGTCAGCGACGGGTTTTTAATGACATTTAAACCTGACGGCACAGAACCAGACTGAATGAAGACAAAATACAGCCCTAAAATGCTCCTTCATGATTCCTAAAGAAGTTAAAAGTCCTTTTTAAAGCAAAAAGAAGTTAACAGCAAAGATAGTTGGCTTTAAAGAGTCTTTTAAATTAAATCAAAGTTGGTCGGTGCAGGAGCGATCTGTCTGCCACGAGAGTCTTTAAGCACCAATCAGTCCATTAATCCACAGGGAACCAAAAAGGAAAACCAGTTCAAAGAAGAATGATTGATCAACAACAAATCTCTGCTATACCAGGCCCAAAAATCAAAAATTAAAGTGATCTCACTGGATCCAGGGAAGAGTTGATGTCAGGAAGCAGCTCCTTCGTTTTCCTCCGCGTGCAGCAGCACCAGGCTGTTGTTTACCTCCGTTGTCATGACGACCCACATTGAGCCGCTGTATTACTTTAATGAAATCTTTTTAAAGCTTTTTTTTTT
>RPOG01002003.1:49344-81497 GCA_008086565.1 Thalassoma bifasciatum
GGTGGGTGGAGTGAGGACAGGTGAGCGGAGAGGGAGGGGGCGACACTTTCAGTTGCATGACCACTGTGAATCCTTCAGATCAATCTCGTTTGTAATGATGATATATTTTTTCATGGGGAAGAACAAACTCCCCGTTCCTACCGCTCTCTTCCCTGAGACGCTCTTTTTTCAGACATCAGAAGAAAAACTCTCTCTTCTCCTCCTCCTCCTCCTCGTTTCTCCTCGTTTCTCCTGTCGGTGATGGATTAGCTGGAGGGGTGTGAGGAGAAAAATGGACCCAAAAGGTGAAAGTGAGAGAAAATCAGCCCTGGAGCCCGAGGCCGGATCAGCACGGACACAAACACAGACTGAAGCTGCTCCAGGGGCCGAGGGTGAAACCACGGAGGGAAACACAGACTGTGGCAAACAGGCGAGCTCCGAGTGTGTGTGTGAGTGTGTGTGAGTGTGTATGAGAGTGTGTGGTAGCATCACGAAAGCACACACACTTTAAAAAAAACACACATGCACGCTGCAGTCTTTGATAGAGGACGGTTCCTGAGAGACTGAAGAGCATCGTGGACTAAAAAGAGCTCAAACAGACTGAGGGGGGGGGGGAGAAAGTGTGTGTGCATCATGGGACTGAGACTTCTTTAATGTGAGGAAGTGAACATTATGAGCAAGCACTGTGAACACACACACACACACACATGTACAGATACACACACACACACACACACATTTACAAAGAGCAGCAGATAATTTAAAACATGCAGAAAATCCTTCACTTGGTGATGATTCACTAAAACTCTCTGATGAACTCTTTTTAGAAACTGGGTCACTTGACTTTAAATTTTAAGATCGTGGTAACTCTTTGAAACAATCATCTTAATCTTTAATAAATAAATTAATAATAATAAATTTTATTTATAAAGCGCTTTTCAAAAACTCAAAGTCGCTTTACATCGAAAAGTTAAAACGAACAAATAGATAAAACAATATTTTACATGGTAAAAATAATAACAGTGCAGGTTAAAAACAATTAAAAAAATATATAATAAATAATGTTTTTCCCCATTTTAGTTTGAAAACCTTATTAAAGGTTTGCATGTTAGTGGTAATTTTTTAAAGCCAAAATAGAAAATAAGTACACAGCAAAAGAGAAGTGCAAAAATGGTCAAAATATTGATAATGAGAAGGAAAAATGATGTGACAAAAAGATGACTTTTCAACGTTTTCTGATGAAAGTCAAAGTTAAATAGATATTGGGATGAAAATATCACTTTTTGAGGGTTAAAGTGTCGAAAGTTGCTTTGCTTAAGTTGAAAAATAAGAATGAGCTTCAGCTTACAGTTTATAGTCGAGATTTTGAGATTGAGGATTTTACTTCTGCAGATAGGAAGGTGAAATCATGAGACAAAAAGTCTGATTGTTCTAAAAAGTCAATAGATAAAAATGTCAATATTATGAGATAAAATGTAAAAATGAGATTAAAATTTAAAATGGAACCAAAGATGCTAAATTTTGAGATGAGTAGAGAGAATAAGATAAAGTCAAAATTCTGGTAAAAAAAAAATTGAGTTAAAAGTTAGAATTGTTGGGTAAAAAGTCACAATTTTGAGATCATAAGGCAAAATTATTAGATAAAATTTTAGTTATGAAATTAAAGTCAAAATTCTGTTGTAACAGGTCAATGTTCTGAGATTAAAAGTCAAAATGTTGAGATTTAAAAAAAAGTCAAATATATGAGATAAATTTAGAAAGTGTTTTCAAATAAAAAAAAAATGGGATGAAAGGCCAAAATGTTTCAGATAAAAAGTCAAAATTTTTGCTTTTAATCAAATTGATTTTCACCATGTTAAATTTTTGAGACCAGAGTCATTTTTAAAGAGTTTCCCTCAGAAAGAATCTCTGTGAACTTTATGCTTCGGCACCAAGTGAATGATTTTTTTAGTTATCAGCTGCACTGATACACACATGTACAAAGACACATACACACACACACACACACACACACACACACACATAAACACACAAACACACACACACAGGAAGAAGGGGAAACTCTCTCTCTTCCCTGTTTCATCTTATTTTTGTAGCATTTAAATCACTGTTCTTACTCCTGATGGACGATCAGTGATGATGATGATGATGATGATGATGATGATGATGATGATGATGATGATGGTGATGATGATGATGATGATGATGATGATGATGATGATGATGATGATGATGGTGATGATGAAGATGATGATGATGATGAAGATGATGATGAAGATGATGAAGATGATGATGATGATGGTGATGATGATGATGATGATGATGATGATGATGATGGTGATGATGATGATGATGATGATGATGATGATGATGAAGGGTTTAACCTGTGGAAGATTAAAAATCCTCCTCTTTCTTCTTCTTCTCCTCTTCCACTGACGCCCTCCCTCCCTCCCTCCCTCCATCTTCCTCCTCTTCTTCTTCTCTGGTTGTGGCTCATGGGTCGTGGTAGTTTGGAGGTTTTTTCTTCCAGGTGAGCGTCAGCGTCTGAGTTTGCCTCCTTCTTCTTCTTCTTTCTGTTTCTGTTTGTGCTGTTTTCCTTTGACCTTTGACCTCCGTCATTAAAGCGCGTCCAGTCAAAGAACAAACACAGGAGTCAGAGCGAGAGAGGAGAGAAACACACAAATAAAGATTGTCTTTTTGTCTACTCCAACAAACGGCCCCCTGGGGTTTTCTTCTCTCATGTCTGTGTTTCTGCCTCATGATTGTGTTTCCATTAGTCCGCTCCACCTGGGTCCGTCCTCCCGCTCAGCGAGCGGCGAGCGGCGAGCGTGGAGCGTGGAGCGTGGAGCGGCGCCAGTGAAAGCATGAAATTATTCAGATGAAATCAGCCTGAGATCTTCAGCTGTTTCTCCCTCAGAGAAGTGACAGCTCATCTGAGGCGCCGACAACATGGCGGCTCAACGGCGTGATGGCCTTTCCTCTCAGGTTTCCATCAGCTCCATGGCGAGGCGGCGAGGCGGCGAGGGGACGGCGTTTACTCAAGTACCTCCACTTTCAGGCTCTTACTTTTTCTTCAATCTGCTGCTTTAAACTCTGACTTTCCTCTTTGTTTGAAAACAGAAAAAAGAAGAAAAGTTCAGCTCTGACTGAAGTTTGAATACTTAAGATAAAAAACAACAAAATTATATTTTATTTTTCAGGACTCATGAGCTTTTGATGGACATTTTTAGAAAAGAACAATCTGCTGTCATTCATCCACAGGGGGCGCCACAACACAAACCAACAACTACATTTATTCCTCAACTGGTTCCAATAAATAAATTAGTTTAAAACATAAAGTTTAGAGTCAGTCGGTCAGTGAGTCAGTCAGTCAGTCAGTCAGTGAGTCAGTGAGTCAGTTAGTCAGTGAGTCGGTTGATGGGTCGGTCAGTGAGTCAGTTGGTGGGTCGGTCAGTGAGTCAGTCAGTCAGTGAGTCAGTCAGTCAGTGAGTCAGTTAGTCAGTGAGTCGGTTGGTGGGTCGGTCAGTGAGTCGGTTGGTGAGTCAGTCAGTGAGTCAGTCGGTCAGTGAGTGAGTTGGTGGGTCGGTCAGTGAGTCAGTCAGTCAGTGAGTCAGTCAGTCAGTGAGTCGGTTGGTGGGTCGGTCAGTGAGTCAGTGAGTCAGTCAGTCAGTGAGTCGGTTGGTGGGTCGGTGAGTGAGTCAGTCGGTCAGTTAGTCAGTGAGTCGGTTGGTTTGGTCAGTCAGTGAGTCAGTCAGTCAGTGAGTCAGTCGGTGGGTCAGTCGGTCAGAGAACCGGTTGGTGGGTCAGTCAGTGAGTCGGTTGGTTGGTCAGTGAGTCAGTCAGTCAGTTAGTTAGTCAGTCAGTCAGTCAGTCAGTCAGTCAGTCAGTTAGTTAGTCAGTCAGTCAGTCAGTCAGTCAGTCAGTCAGTTAGTTAGTCAGTCAGTCAGTCAGTTAGTCAGTCAGTTAGTTAGTTAGTCAGTCAGTTAGTTAGTTAGTTAGTCAGTCAGTTAGTCAGCAGCCTGTCAGTTATTCACCAGCCTGTCAGTTAGTTAGTCAGTCAGTCAGTCAGTCAGTCAGTTTGTCAGTCAGTTAGTCAGTTAGTCAGTTAGTCAGCAGCCTGTCAGTTAGTCAGTCAGTTAGTCAGTTAGTCAGTTAGTCAGCAGCCTGTCAGTTATTCAGTCAGTTAGTCAGCAGCCTGTCAGTTCAGTCTTACACCAACAGTCTCTGAGTGTTCGTGTGTTTTCCTGGAGGCCGACTGTGACTGAAATATTGTTTCTGAGTTTCAGAGTTGAGCACGTGTGCGTCTCTCAGATAAGTTCAGGAATGATTGGATTTCCTGTTGACTCACCTCTGAACACACACAGAGGAGGAAATGAGGCGTCAGGTTTCTGGAAGTTCATCAGAATCTGAAAAGAATGAGACGGGGAGAACGAAGCCAGAGCAGCAGGAAGAGCTGAGGTTTGATTTTCTGAGACGTCTGTGAGGACACTTCACAAAATAAAAGTTTAAAATAACAGAGATTATTTTCACAGACAAGGAAACAACATGAGATCTTTACACACACCAGGCTCAAACTGAACATGAAGAAAAACTTGTTGTTCCTGCAGACTGATAACATCAACCTAAAATATTTTCTTTATTATTAGAGCAGATAATCGTCTTTGACTGCGTCGTCTCTTCGCTGCGTCTGATGGCATCAAACTGCAGAATTAAAGCACCAGCTGGGTCCACTGATCCGCCCGACAGAGCTGGAGCCCAAAACACAAAATATTTATATTTCCTCCCATGATTTTCATAAACTTGTGCAAACATTTGAGTTTAATTTAGATTAAAAAAAACTTTGGATTGGTTTGTATTTCCAACGCAGAGTGATTTTATTAAAGTGAAGATGGAAGAGGAGAAGTGAGGAGAAGCTGCAGCCACAAAACTTTTCTTCTTCTCAGACGTTGGGGTTAGTTTTTGGACTCTTTAAGACGAGAGACCCTCAGTTCAGTGACTGAACAGGAAGAAAGAAATTAATCTACATCAGCCATAAAAGCAGATTCACACTGATGCTTCCACTCTTAACCCTGTGGTTCATAGTGGTCACTACAGTTACACCTATCTAAAGTTATTTACTCCTAAATTCAATGGTTCATGTGGTGGAAATTCATATTAGCCTGTGTCAGGATATTTTTATTCTTCTTAGGGCCTGAAAAAATGTTTTCAATTCTTTTTCCAAACATACATATTAAAAAAAAAAGTTATAGACAAACATTTGAGGGTGAAACAGCGTAATAACTATAAATTATTCAGTGTTAAAATATTTCGCAAAGCATTAAAAAAAGATTATTCATGAAATTACCAAAAAAAAAAAGAAAGGAAGTCAAACAAAAAAATAGTTATGTTTACATTCATTTCACTCTTTATGTTGAATGTTCTGTTACAAATATTTGAAGAAAAAAATTTAAAACTTTTTTTATGCCTTAAGACAAATAAAAACACTCAAAGGAAAAATCCAGACACTGACTTTAATAATTCATGATTCATCAGAGGGTTAAAGCTCCTGTGAGAAACTTGTGTTGATTTTAGCGCCCCCCTGTGGACAACTGTCACTTATCTTTAAGTTTTATTTACAACCTCAAATGCAATGAAGTTGGGACGTTGTGTGAAATAAAAAAAACAAAAAAAAAAAAACAATGATGAGCTATTTATTCTTCAAACTGATGAACTTTATTACTTTTGCAAATATTCACTCATTTTGAATGTGATGTCTGCATCTTGTTCCTAAAAATCTTGGACAGGTTCAACAAAAACTCGTAATTAAGGTTTATCAGTTTGAACCATAAATATCTCATCTTTGTTTTAAACAGATCAGAATCAGAATCAGAATCAGAATTTACTTTATTGTCCCGTCAAGGGAGATTGATGCTGCAACTGGAACACACAAAGGACAAGACACAATGAAAATAGTAAAAAGTCTAAAATACAGAAATGATAGACAACACAATGACTAAAAGAGGTAAGATAAGAAACACCATACACATATAAAGGTGATGACATGTTTAGACCTGAGCTCAAACCAAAAAAATGGAAAGTAGCATGCAAGTTAATGCAGAAAAGTGCGAAGTGTGAAAGTGCATGTAGGGCAACAATGATGATAGTGCAAGAGAAACATAAGCAACCAACAAACTAATTGCCATTAAGTAAATGAATTGCAATGGGAATAACTTAACCCAACTTATCAGGAATCAGAGTTGTATTTTTCAATCAGTAGCTTTAATCTCAAAGTTAAACACAATCATAGGAGCGTTAGAAAACCAAAACGAGGGTTTTTCCATCTAAAACTTTGAGTTTAAATTGAAGATATTTCACATTTCATTCTAATTCAACCTGCAGTGCTGTAGCTGTGATAATGTTCCCAGTGTGACAGTCTCCCTCCTCTCTGTCCGGCTGCTTTGACTGATTGTCCTGGAAAAGGTTTGATGGTGGACACGGCTGAATGCGCTGAAAGTGAGCCGTCCTTGAGCTGATATTACACGCTGCTGCAGCCTGGGGGCAAAATGTTTTAAAAGTGAACATTTAATGTTTCCTCAAAAGTTTTTTTTTGGCAGATCTGGACACGAGGAGACAGAGGGACATTAGAAACCGTCCCCCTCCCGTCGGGACGCAGCTGAAACATTCATCAGCCTTTTTTAAAAGCGTCATTTGAAACCGCTCTTCTCTGGGCAGCGAGATGCAAAATGAATATGAGAATGGTTGTTTTTGGGGGGAAACTGAAGGACATGAATAATAGATGTGCTTCTCTTCGCTCCTCGCCGTGTTTGGCCCTCTGTGCAGAGCGGGCTAATGGCTATCGATGTCTCCGCTTTCCATCAAATTGCTTCACAGAAGAGCTCAATTTAAAGAGAGAAAGAGGAGAATCCAGAGAAAAGGAGACCAGGGAATGAAATTATCTCTGAATATTAAGACACGCGCTGGGTCGGCTCGTTCTTTGTCCTAACCAGATCAGGTATCTGCAGAATTAGCCTGACGTCAGATTAGAAAACCTTTCCCACCACGAATCAACCCTGAGAGAGGAGACGGAGACAGAAACAGGAAAATCTGCAGCTTCAGATCATGAGAAACTATCAGGGCTCTGTCACACTAGAAAAAATGAGCAAAAATTACTTCATGTTTTTTTACAGTGTATCTACTGTAAATTGGATTATAGTAAATGAATGCAAACTAACATTCTGGCCTCTCTCCTGCAAGTATTTTACCGTTTTCCTTAAACAATATAATTAAAGGAATTTCATTAAGATTTTGACGGAAAAGCATCATTATTTTACTGATTTCTAGACAAACCACCTATGCCATAGAGCTTAGAGCTGATTTACTGCTCATATAACTGGTCTGCACCATGGTGCTTAGACAGCCAGTCTATAGCTGATGTGCCTGTTATGTACCTTATCATTTATCATAAATATACGACGGAGTATTAGGGCCACATTGAGAAAAGAAAATGAGGGGAGTAATTTTTTCCCCCTCTCCCTCAACGAGTTGGTAAAGTCAAAATGTCGAGAATAAAGTCGAAATATTGAGAATAAAGTCAAAATGTTGAGAATAAAGTCAAAATGTCGAGAATAAAGTCGTCGAGAATAAAGTCGAAATGTCGAGAAAAAAGTCGAAATGTGGAGAATAAAGTTGAAATATCGAGAATAAAGTCGAAATATCGAGAATAAAGTCGAAATGTTGAGAATAAAGTCAAAATGTCGAGAATAAAGTTGAAATATCGAGAATAAAGTCGAAATGTCGAGAATAAAGTCAAAATATAATGTCGACATTTCGACTTTATTCTCGATATTTCAACTTTACTGACTTGATGAGGAGGAAGGGGAAAAAAAATTCCTCCCCCCATTTTTTTCCCTTTACTGTGGCCCCAATACTCCGTCGTATATTTATGATAAAGTTAAACAAGAAAAAAACCATCAGCTCCACTTCCTGAAACAGAAATCCAGAGTAGTATACGACTAAACAGGTCCAACAAAACAGTCACACTACAGACTACATGTGGAAGTAGGAGGTAGCTTCTACTTCCACATGTAGTCTGTAGTAAAATAGTTTGGAAAGCAGCCCCTGTGTATCCTCTAGTTCAGTGGTTCCCAACCTTTTCTAAATCAGGGCCCAGTTTTAAAGCTAAAAAAACGTTTGAGGCCCACCTCCAACCTAATAATTACGGCTGCTATATGCATTTTTTTTGGAACCCCATTTGTGGCAATGACCCAAAATGTAATAAAAAATGTGATAAAACCCAAATTGTGATAACTGGTCAATAATATAACAGTTGTTAAGCCGAAAGCGTAACAACTTTTTGTCCAAAATATAACAACTCATTACATTCTGGTGCGGTTATTGTATTTTGGGTTTTACTTTATTGTTTTTTGTTACATTTTAGATAATTTTTGAAAATTTGGGTTTATTTGGGTTTGGGTTTTTTTTTCATTATATTTCAGGTTGTTGTTATTTTTCAGGCCATTTTAGCTACAGGGCAATAACACGCCTTCTTAGGGGACTTTTTTCATATATGAATATCCAAACTATTTTAATTTCCTTTAAAACTTAACTGAGTTTAACATTTTAAACGTTAGTATGTGTATTTGTTTCTTAATTTTTCTATTTGTACCTTGTATCTTTATATAATTACACTCCAATAAAATACTTTCTTGGGACTGATTTTGCGGCCCACTTGCTGTACCTACGCGGCCCACCAGGGGGCCACGGACCACAGGTTGGGAATCGCTGCTCTAGATTTAATTAATCACCTGATTATTTCAGCCGCTGTCATTGGCTGGCAGACACGGGGGGCACTTATTGGCAGAGGATGTTTGGTTATATGTTGTTGATTTTGGCAGGAACCAAAACGCCACACTAGGAAATGCAGATGGCGACCTCCCTCCCTCCTTTCTTTCTCTCTTTCTTCGCTCTGTCTCTTCATCTCTTCTTCTGTTGGTTTCTGGATCTCTGTGGCACATTTCCAGGCTACAGGCTAATCCACTCTCCCCTCTCCTCTCTTACTTTTGTCTCCTCGTATTCAACTAACTGGCATGATTTAGGAATTATGGAATTAGGGCAGCGCTCCCATCTCTATTAATGAGGAGCAGCATGATGAAAGAGCCTGATCCTGAACGTGCCATCTGTACTCACTATTACACATTCACTTAATCTGGCTCCCCCTTTCTCTCTCTCTCTCTCTCTCTCTTTTCCTTCCTTTCTTTCCTCACACACACACACACACACACACATGCGTCAAACACACTCACATTTTACCTCTGCTGTAATTACAGAGGAAATACTCATTCTGAGCTCTTCAAGCACTGTTGGATGTGGCGTGAAATGGTGAAATGGTGAAATGGCACGGCAGGAAAGTTAACTATGGAGCACACACACACACACACACACACACACACACACACACACACACAGGAGCCCAGATGGACCGTGTGTTGTTGCTGAATAATGGATGCTATGTAGACTCTATAAAAGATACATGGGCCCAGAGAGCCGGGCATCATGGGTAGTTTGGTGAGGGCAGCTCGGGAGAATCCCTCGTGCAAATTTTGACTTGTCACAAAATGTTCAGCTTGTAGATATTTAGCTTTAGGTGACCCAGCAGGGGGGGGGGGAGAGAGAGACACAGACACACAGAGACACAGAGAGAGAGAGAGAGGGGATGGTGGGGGGGCACTTTCCTTTTCGACACAGTGAGTTGATATGTTTGTTGGCGCTGAGCCCGGTGTCTTTGCAGTCACCTTCAGCAGGCCTTTGTGGTTTAAACCATATAAACTTGAGGGAATTACGCAGCATATTCAACGCTAGAGGTTCAGATTTCAGAGCATCTCTCAGAAACAGAATGAAAAATACCCCGCAGTCTGTCTTTATGTAAAACAGACTCAGAGCGAGGAGGAGGAGGTGGTGGAGGAGGAGGGGGGAGGCAGGGCGAAGGGTAAATGCTGCTCTCATGTGGGGAAAAAGCNAGACACAGAGAGAGAGAGAGAGGGGATGGTGGGGGGGCACTTTCCTTTTCGACACAGTGAGTTGATATGTTTGTTGGCGCTGAGCCCGGTGTCTTTGCAGTCACCTTCAGCAGGCCTTTGTGGTTTAAACCATATAAACTTGAGGGAATTACGCAGCATATTCAACGCTAGAGGTTCAGATTTCAGAGCATCTCTCAGAAACAGAATGAAAAATACCCCGCAGTCTGTCTTTATGTAAAACAGACTCAGAGCGAGGAGGAGGAGGTGGTGGAGGAGGAGGGGGGAGGCAGGGCGAAGGGTAAATGCTGCTCTCATGTGGGGAAAAAGCAGCAGCGCCTCACTGCTCCAACGGTCATATGACGGGACATGTGCTGCGTTCAAGTGCTCAAACAAACACCAACAGTCGGGAGCAGAGAGGGAGAAGTTCCAGGTGAAGAACCAAAAACCAGGACGTGGTTTTTTTTGTTTTTTTTTTCATGTTTACTTCACTTATTAACAAGAATAAAAACAACATAAACTCATGGAGCATCCTGAAAGAGAAGATAAACAGCCTGTGGTGTTTCTGCAGAAGAATTCATGTTTTATTCATGTTATTTTCAGAATCACTTTTATTCACAGAGGATCTTCCAAAAGAAAATAAAGAATCTGATTCTGCTGTTTCAAATCTCTTCAGACCCGGGCTTTAATCTGCTGTGCATTTTTTATTTCTCCGTTAGATCAGTTAGGGTTAGTAAAACGTTAAATTAATATGGTGTTTCAACTTTTTCTCAGGATTTTTTTTATTTTTATTTGATATCTTTACTTTATTACCCCCAAAATTTGACTTTTTATGGGCCATAATAAAAAAAATGTCAACAAAGCCAAGTTTTAATTTTTATTCTTTTAACTGGCAGAAATGAGCCACCTTATATAAAAATCTTTGAATTTAAAAATATGAGCCATTGTGATAGTTTTGTTTTTATAAAAGTTAATTTTTCTGGTTAAACTTCTTTTTTTTTTTAAACTAATTTCTTGTTGTAGAACAGTTGTTCTTCAACCTTTTCCAACCCAATAAGTACTATAGTGGCTATATAACACCCTTTTATAATGCCCATTTGTAACAACGACCCAAAATGTAACAACACTCCAAAATATAATGAAAAATATAATCAACCCTAAATGTGATAACTGGTCAATAATATAACTGATTTTAAGCAAAAAACGTAATAATTGTTTCCCCAAGATATAACAACTTATTCAATTTTGGGTCAGTTATTACATCTTTGGTTTTACTGCATTCTTTTTTCAAAAAGTTTTTAAAATTTGGGTTTTAAAACATTTTATTTTACCACATTTGAGGAAGTTGTTATGTTTATGGTCATGTTACCTATTAGGCCATAATATGAATATCTCAACTGTTTCTTTAATTTCCTTTAAAACTTAACTGAGTTTGACATTTTAAATTTTATTCTGTATATTTGTATCTACACTACAATAAAATCAAATTTTATTGGAAATTATTTGGCAGCCCACTAGCAATACCATCACGGCCCACCAGGGGTCCTCGATCCATAGGTTGGGAACCACTGTTGTACAGATCTGTTGTAGAATTCGCCTTGGAATGTGCAATATCTGATGAAAACAAATGTGAAAAATATAAAAAAGAAGTTTTCAAATTATGTATAAGAATATTTACCAAAACAAGATAAGCATGTACAAAAAAAAAAAAAAAATATATATATATATATATATATATATATATATATATATATATACATACACACATAATATATATATACATAATATATATAATATATACATAATAATGATTTAGTATATGGTATATATGTAAATATTATATAAACTACTCATTTATACAGCTTTATTTTGTTCATTATTTGTTTATCATTACCCAATGTCTCAAAAATCACTTTACTTCAATGAAGACCTAAATTAAACATTTTTCCATATTTGAAATGAAAAAAAAAAAACAATTATTCATCTTATTTGCTGTCATTTCTGATGTGGTCAGGTGGCGCAACTGATCCTCGTCAGTTGGTGCGAGCAGGTAAATCCATTACTTCATTCACTGATTCATTTATTTAAACCATCAAAAAATAAGCTTAAGTGAACAACAAGTAGTTGATAGGTATAATGTGAAAAGCTTTTTTATTTTATGGATTTATTTGCAATTTTTTAGTAATTTTTTTGCCTTAAAATCTAAAATCAGATGCCAAAAATACTAAATACCTGATCACTAGAATGTAATAACGTGGAATTATTGTGAATAAAAAAGACACCCACAAAATGATAATGTATAATTCACCACAGAAACTTAAGAGATACTTGCCAATGATTTCACAGAGAAAAACTAACAGGAACATATAAATATATTTACATATATTTGGTTGCGCCACTCGACATTTTTGGGGTGGTCAAGTTAAAATTACTAAAAAATAATGAATGTAAAAAATTTAAAATGTTGGTTAACTATTAAAATCTGTTAAAACACATATTCCTTGACTCAAAAAGACAATTTTTATCCATTTTCAAATAACTTATTATTATTATTATTATTATTAATAATAATAATAATAATAATAATAATAATAATAATAATAATAATAACTTTATTTATAGAGCACCTTTACAAACAACAGTTCACAAAGTGCTTTACAACAGGGACAAAATCAACAAACAAACAAACAAACAGTGAATCAAATAGCGAACAACAATAACAATTAATTATCATACAGACCAATCAGAATTAAAAGAGAAAAGAACTCAGACAGAGAATGACCCTATGATGAGACCATGAGGAGGTGAGAAGGAGTAAAAGAGCAAACAGGAACAATATAGAGGATAAAAACAACAATGAAATATAGCAGTGAATAAATAAGGTAATAAAAGGATAAAACAGCCTAAAAATTAGAGTGGAAATAATAACTGGAGCGCTCAACTCATTGAAAATAATTGAATAAATAAATAAAAACATAAATAATTAAAAAATAATAAAAAAAAAACTTTTTTAGACCCTCAATATGTCATTGACCCCTATATATATATTTATTTATTTTTATTTTTTTTAATTTTTAAAAAAAAATATATATTTTTTTAGCTTATGTGATGTTGTGGAGTAGGTTTTATGGACCGTCATGATGTGTTTACGGTGTCCCGGCTGTTGATACTGAAATTTCCGAGCGTCCCTGAACGCCGCATGGACCCTTCACTGCCTCCGCCTGAAAAACAGTGAAACTGTGAAGGAATCCAGAAGTTGTCGAGCCAAGTTCACATACCGTGAAGAAGGAGGAGTAACCGGCCCATTCTTCCACCAGGAGGTTTACCTGTAAGTATTGACTCACCTGCTGAAAATCTGCGTCTTCAGTTTGAGTCTGAGGCGGTTTTTAAAGTCGCAGTTTGCTGTAAACAGGGAAGCGGAACTGGCTAACAGTCGGAGCTAAGTCCCAGCAGGTTTTTACAGCTGTTTTTAACCAAACTGAGGCTCCAGGAACTCTGAGAAACATGTAAGAAAACTTTAATATGCTCTCACAAACTTCTATCAACTATTCCCTCTGTATTACAAACTCTGTGTTCAGTTTAAAGTCTTATTCAGGATCATTTCCGCGGTGAGTTTTGCTCTGGTCCTTGAACGCAGCGTCTGTCACCTGTTGATCAACTGAAGATTAAAAAAAAAAAAAAAACAGCATAAAAACCTAGAAAAACAAACAAAAATGAGGATATTTGACCTAAATCAAGCAAAAGTATCTGCCTTTTACAAGAATGAGGTTTGTTTTGTCAGGACTTTGCTCCTAACTGAGGTAAAGTCATGTGTTTTAATGTGTTTTAATGTGTTTCAGGTGTTTCAGGTGTTTAGAGACAGAAATCACATGTTTTTAATCTTTAACCTTCTTTCCTGTTTTATCTTTATATCACTGACAGCTGACTGACACCTGTTACTCTCATAAAACTGATTTAATAACCCTCAAAAACCCCTCTAACAAAGCTTATTTTTACAGAAAAACTTTTATTCTGCCACTTTATCTCATTTAATCTTGTTTTAATGCAGACTTATACATTTATTTTACCGCTTTTCTGCTTTTTTCCCCATTTATTTTATTGTTTATTGTTCATTTAAACCAGTTTTAACTGTCCACAGTGAAGCACTTTGACACTTATATAGAAAGTGTTATATAATTAAAGAATTATTGAACCCTAACCCACCTTACAATATAAAGCAAAAGTTCTTTTAATTTATGATTCTTTCACAAAAGTCAAGTCATGACACCTTCTTTTTACTTTATTGTACAATAAAAACAAATCCAAGAATTTATAAATATTAAGCTTTTTATGCTTTATACATTTAATTAAGAAATTAAAGAACATATGAACACAACAACTTCTTTATATGGAAGCTCATTTCTGCAAGTTTACAAATATAAAAATAAAATATTTGCTTTGTAATTTTTTTAAACTACATTTAGTCCAAATTTTTAAATGAGAAGTCAAAATTTTAAGATGAAAACTCAAAAGTATGAGACAAAATTCAAAATTTTAAGATAAAAAGCAATTTTTTCAAACTTTTCTCATTAATTTGATTTTTTTTATCCACAAATTTTGACTCAACCCAGGCAAAAATTAGCATCATAAAAGTATTAAAATGAAACCTCTGAGCTTTTTTGTCATAGAAATTTTGAGATAAAAATTTTAACTTTTTCATAATTTAGAATTTTTCCCAAATTTTTACTGAATTACTCCCCCCAATTTTTTTTTGTCTCATAATTTCGACTCTTCATCTCAGAATTTTGACTTTTTACTCAAAATTTTGATTTAATATGGGCCAAAACAAAAAGATTCAACAAAGCAGAGTTTTCATTTTTATTGTTTTGTCTGGTGGAAATGAGGCCCCTTAAAAAAATATCTAAGAATTAGAAAATATAAACCACAGCAAATGTGAAAAGAACTTCACTTCTTTAACTTATTTCGGGGGGGGTTTTTTTGTTTTTGTTTTTTTTTCCAAACTCTTTTTTTATTTAATTTTTTGGTAAAGATACAGATACATCTTATAAAAATTGGCATTATATAAAATGGATACACATAGTGTTAAATACATAAATAAATAATAGTCAAAGTACCAAATAAAACAAATCAAAAGCAGTAATAGTAGTAATAATAATGATAATGAATAATAATAATAACAATTATAGCAAGAATAATAGAAATAACAATAGATTTATATTAATAACAGTAATGATAATAATAAGAATAATAGTCGTAATAATAATAGTAATATTAATAATAATAATAGTGCCAGTAATATGGAAATAGGAAAAAACTTATTTCGTTTTGTAGAGATCTGTCAAAACAAATGTGATAAATATGAAAAAAAGAAGTATTCAAAATATAAAAAGAAGTCTAAGAATTAATAAATATAAGAACAGTTGCTATTTCAATAAAGGTTTAGTCCAAATTGGTTCATTAGTCAAACACTGTTTTTACTTTATTATAGTTCTGTGAACAAAATAGTCACAGTGGGATTGTTTTATTTTGTTTTTTTTTTATACAGAGTTATGAGGTAACCGTGTAAATCAGTGTATTAATCTTGGTTTAGTCAGAAAAAGTGAATTTGTTCTGCCTCTTTATAATTTAGTAAAAACATCCTCATGGCTGGAGCAGTGTGATATTTTTTTTTTTTTACCCTTAGGTCAGAAAATTCATGACCCTGCTCTAATTATAAGAATGTTTCACTGTAATCCAGGTTTATTTTATTTAGTCATTTTAAATCAGGCTGAAATGTTAGTAATCTGTATTTACCAAAATAAAAGCCTCAGTTAAGCAGGAAGAGTCAGTCTGAGGTGAAAACTTTGTCTGTTAGAGATCAAGATGGAGGATATGAGGACGGCGTGATGACAGTGAGAGCAAACGGGCGTCAGAGCTGGAGGAACAGGTTTGGGTAGAGGAACCAGAAAAGTTGTGTTGTTTTCCCTGTGGGAGCGTTTGTGTCGGCTCTTTGTGTCTCAGGCTGTGAAGGAAGCGCAGACATGAACGGGTACGTTAACTTTCCTCCTTCAGGCTCCTTAAACTTCAGCTGTGAACACGTGTGGCGTGCTGACGGCGCCGTGAGCTGAAGGTGAGGAACAGGCCGCGTTAGAATTTCATCACATGTATTTCTTTATTCTATGAAACCTGTGTTATTTGAACACATCTTTAAACTATTCAAATATAACATGTTTTTTTGTGTTTTGGTTCCTCAAACCCCCAAAATGTCAGGTGGTGCAACCGTCCTGACAAGTATCCACAGTAATTAAACTCTAAAAATTGAATGTCAGTTATTGTAAATGGAAATTAAAAATACAGTGGCATTATTTTATGCTTCAACCTTTTTAAATAAAACATTCTTTGCAAATAAAAAGAATTTTAAAGCTGTTGAGAAATGTAAAAAACTNTTCACAAATAAAAGAAATGAAACACACAAAATGAAAATGTATGAGTCACTACAGACACTTGAGAGATACTTGCCAATAATTTCACACAGAAAAAATAACAGGAACATATAAATATATTTTCATATATTTGGTTGCACCACCTGACATTTTTGGGTGCTCAAATTAAAAATACTAAAAAATAATGAACCTAAAAACTTTGAAATGTTGGTCAACTACTGAAATCTGTTAGAAAACATAATTCTTCTCTCAGAAATATGTTTTTTATCCATTTTCAAAGAACTTTTCAAAAATAAGTTTTTAGACCCTCTTTTTGTCATTGACCCTTTTGCTTTATTCTCTGTTTGCATTCAGCTGCTGTTGTTGTTTGCATCATTAACCCTTTAACTTCCTCCTCCACCAAATGGTTTAACCCATTCTCAGTCACTTTATTTTAATAATCGGAGTTTCTAACTGATTCAACCATACTAACACTTGGTAGAAGTATGTGATGGATCTTGAGCCTCAAAAATTTCCTTTTTTTTTGTTGCACAACAAAAAAAGTGTCATGAGGTGGTTGAGGTGACATATATAAGGCAAACACATGTGCCTTTGTTTTGCACAGTAGCATTCAATCACAAGTTAAAATTCATGTGAGAATTATTAGTTGTCTATGGGAAAAGCCTGTTTCCCCAAGTTAAAAAAAAAGTAAAAACTTGCTTTAGTGGGATTTTTTTTGCCCATTTTAAGTCGAAATTTTAGATAAAACGTTGACATTTTGAGACAATTTCAACTTTTTGTCTCAATTTTTGACTTCATCAACTCAAATTTTTTGACTTAATATGGGCAAAATAACCTCAACAAAGCAAGTTTTTATTTATGTTTTTTTTTTTTACAACTGGCATAAATGGGCTTCCATAGTTACCGCACTTTAGTTAAGTTGAAAATTTACTAATTTTCTTCCTTTTGGCCATTTTATACTTTATTTAGTAGTAACAACAACAACAGCAACAACAATAATTATAATAATATGGATGTAGAAATAGAAATAAATGAATTAAAAATAAATAAAATTGTTGAAAAACTTAAATTGAAAGACAACTTCACGATGATTTCAAGAAGAGTGGAGAAAATCAAATAATTTTTAAAACCAAACTGTGCATTAATTTAAGAAAAAAGATTGTGGTTATTACTCACCCATTGCAACCAGACATGCTTAAAAAAAAGTTTCTGTTCCTGTTTTTTTTTGTTTGTGTGGTAGTGAAAGGGTTAAAGTGACTCGTCCTTCAGTCAGTGTTGATGTTGTAAACTCACCTGTTTCCTGCCAAGTCCAGTAAAGGGTTAAAAACAGAGAAGGAGCAGGTTCCCTCTCTCTCCAGGAGAAAACGCAGAGTCAACAACAGGAGCTCCTCTGAAGCGTCTGCCAGCTCCTCTCTCTGTTTCCGTCTCTTTAATCCGGATGTTTGGCTGCTGCGGGTTTAAAGAGGAGCTTGAAGTTCAAAGGTTATTTGAGAAACAAAGCAGAGGCTGAACTTTGAAGGGAAAGATGAGGAGAGGAAACTAAAGCGGAGTTCCTGAGAGAGTTTCTCTTTGAAGAGTTTATGACTCTGTCCTTGGATGTTTCAGCCTCTTCTGTGTGACTGAAACCAGCTTTACTCCTGATGATGCTGATCCCCTTTACCTCGCCGCTCCCGCCGCTCCGAGGCGTTTGTGATGCTGGACGGCGTGAAGGTCACTTACTGCACAAATCACATTTATCTGGGTGTGATTTGTATTTGCTAAAGCGTCGTGGCGCCCGGCTCCTGCTGCTCCTGCTGTGATCTGAATGAATCTCTGAACGGATTTACCTGGATCAGCACAGTCAGACCACACCTATTATCCTGCTGCTGTTCACCTGCTGAATCCAGAGCAGACGATCACAGCAACAAACCTGGACAAACTCACAGTCTGCAGAGGTTACGCTGACTAAAATCACCCTGAAAGCTCATCAACGGCTCATTTTCACAGGAACTAAAGGCAGATGTTCGGGTCAGTGACAGCTTGAAGTCTTTTGTGCTGGTTGTGGATGAGGGTCTTTATTTTCTCAGATGGTAAAACTGACCATTCTTCTTGGCAAAAAGCCTCCAGTTCCTGTAAATTCTTGCTCTGTCTTGCATGAACTGCAGGTTTGAGATCTCCCCAGAGTGGCTCAATGATATTGAGGTCAGGAGACTGAGATGGCCACTCCAGAACCTTCCCTTTATCCTGCTGTAGTCAATGGCAGGACCCAAATGTTGTCTTTTCATCTAAAATGTTTCACTTTTTAATTTCAAGAATATAACGTCTTCTCTAAAATATCAACTTTTTATCTCAAATTTGACCTTCAACTAATTTTTTTTCCTAATTTTTGTCCATAATCTCAAATATTGGTCTTTTCTCAAGGTTTGACTTTTTGTCTAAAACTTTGACTTTTTGCTAATTTTGACTTTTATCTCAANTCACTTTATTCTGCTGTAGCCAATGGCAGGTCCACTTGTCCTTGTGTTTTGGATCATTGTCATGTGTGAACGTCCAAGTACGTCTCATGTGCAGCTTCTGGGCTGATGAGTGTAAATTTTCCTCCAGTATTTTCTGATAACATGCTGCATTCATCCTTCATTCATCAGTTTGGACCAAGTTTCCTGAGCCTTTGTAGCTCACACATCCCCAAAACATCAGTGATCCACCTCCGTGTTTCACAGTAGGAATGGTGGACCTTTCATCATAGGCCTTGTTGACTCCTCTCCAAATGGAACAATGTTTATGGTTGTGGACAAAAAGTTCACTTTTGCTCTCATCACTCCAAATGACTTTGTTCCAGAAGTTTTGAGGCTTGTCTCTGTGCTGTTTGGCGTATTGTAAGCAGGAAACTTTGTGGCATTTGTGTAGAAATGTCTTTCTTCGGTTCTGGATGCAAAGAAAAACCCACAAATAACTTCAGCTGAAATACAGGACTCTCTGAAAAAATGTGGTCTGGCTGTTTCAAGATGCACAATAAGGAGGCACTTGAGGAAAAATGGGCTGTATGGTCGAGTCATTCAGTCTGATTCAACACAAAACCAAAACAACACAACTTGTATGATCTAATGTAAAAAATCCCCCACCTGAAAACAGTTGATCACAAACTTAGTCAAAGTTTGTTTCTGTGGAAACTCCATCCCCTCTTATCAAACTTACCTGAGTTAGTCTTAAATGAGCTCTGGGGCAAAAAGGACTCAGTGAGTTAGATCAAATCTTCTTCAATCAATGAACGACTTCAGGTCATTCAGTTTAAAGTCACTCACTCTCTAAAACGAAAGGAAACTAAATCTACCAGAGTGTTTCTGCCAAATGTGAGGGATAAAAACAGGTGATGGGACTTTGACTCATCTACTCTGGTCAAAAACTCAAAGTGAAACTGGGTCATGACAGGATTGATTCATACGTAAACACGCCAAACAGCTGATAACACACAGATATATTTGTTTTCACCACTTTTCACTGTTTTTGTTGCTTTTTTCATCACTTTTGATCACATTTTCTTGCCATTTTATTATTTGCATTTTGGTAATTTTGTCACTTTTAACTCTTTACTGACACTTTTGGACCTTTTTTTTTTTTGCAACAAACTAATTTCTTTTCCAAGTTTCATCCCAACTTTCTTGCCACTTTTGTTGACTTGGCCATTTAGCCGTTGCATTGCTGCTGTGAGTGTGAATTTCCCCTCTTGGGATGAATACAGTTCATCTTATCTTATCTGTATTCACCTTATTTTTGCCACTTTATCACTGTTTTTGTAACTTTTTTTCAACATTTTTGCTACATTCTGACTTTTTTAAATGTTTCCTCCAAATTTTTTTTTTGCCAATTTCTGTTCCTTTTTGACCATTTTAGTCACTTGTCACCATTTTTTGAAACTTTTTGAGTGTTTCCAGGTTTTATACCAATGTAAATGCCAATTTTTGTTGCTTTTTTGTTCATTTATTACCACCTCAAACTCAGTTTTATTTCTCCTCTTTGTTGTTTTTGCCTCTTTTCTCCACTTGTATAGTTTCTTTTGTAAAGGTAGTTTTGAACAGTTTGTCTCTTTGGTTGAGTAACTCTGGTGTAGAACAGAAAACATCTGTAGCTGATATTCTGACACATTTCAGGTTAAAGAAATATTTCACTGTCTGAATTTAGAATATTGCAACATATTAAGATTTAATCTAATTTGGGATTAATTGCACAGCCCTAGTTTACAGTGGTGTGTCTGTTTAACTGATGAGTCTCTTGTAATCTCTGTTTAATTTCTGCTTTACTGGAGCTTCACTGACCCTGGTGGATCTGAAATAATCTCAGTGACAGAAATCAGAGGCTAAAAAAATTAAGAGGAGTTGAGAATGTTTGGATTTTATCTGATATGACTAAAAACTACAGGAGGTTATCGTCATATGTTCATGCTCAGGAAAGATGCAAAACCTAAACAAATCCTGCTCTGCCTCTGGCCCTGAGAGTTTTTAAAGCTGTGAACAAACACAGCAGCTCTCCCATCAGGAAACACAAATCTGTCCCAGTGACGGAGCCAAGCTGACGTCTGCGGAGCCATCGTTTTTATTTTCACCTTCGTAGTACAGAAGTAGCTTTTGATGTTTCAATGGTTTGATCGAAAATCACAATTAGATCTTTTTCCAAAAACCGTTCAGCTCTAGTCGTGAGGTCACCTGTCTGTTTCTGTTTGAAGCCGTTGGTCGATGGCGTCAAACTAAAAAGGTTAAATCATATTTGAGTTAGTTTGAGTTTGATGATGCACATTTTTATACCTATTTTGATCAACTGTGTGAAATGAGTAAATCTGACATCTCTAAATCTAAAGTTTATTCCTCTGAAACATCTTTATATTCTTCTCATCATCAGTCAGATTGTGGATGAACTCTTTCTCCTCTTTCCTCTCTGTTTATCTCCACCTCGCTCTCCTGACTCAGTGCAGAGTGTTTTAGTAAAACAAACACTTCTCACCTGAAGAGTTAAGTGTTAGAAGATGAAATAAATTCATGTGAGGACAGGACACCTCATCATTCTGCTGCCATGAGCAATATTTACTGTGAAACTGGCAGGTGCTAATTACAATCCCCACAGAGAACAGAGAAAGGATTTCTCCCTGAAAAAAAACCTGTCGTGATGAATTATAACATTTTCAGTCAATATGACCTGAAGACAAATCGATACACACATCGATTTTTCCGCCTCAGCTTTTTGCTTCCAGCGCCAAAATCATAATCATACATCTTCAAACACTGCATTACAAGATAATTCATCAAGAAAACTAATTTAACAAATCTGATTACATTTATCTCTCAGACAGAACATGATCACTGTGGACGGGTCTGTGCAGATTTACTGTTTTATTTCAGCGTTAACGGAGCGATGAGAGGAGCAAACACTGCTGAAGAGGAAACAAACTGATGAATAAAGAACTTCAAGAGTTCAACTTCAGATTCAGCTCAGAACGATGAGACGATACAGGAGAATAAAACCACACTGAGGTTTTAAAAACACAAACTCTACAGACTCTAAACACAAACACTGGGCTCAGACTCAAATTTAGACGCCGTAAAGTTTTTTTTCTTACAAGTTATTGTTTTTCTTCACTGATGTAGAGAAGGAAAAGGGTGAGAGTGGGTAATGACATGAGGGAAACCCAGGGCGGTGGACACACAGGTGTGTTCATAAGTTTACAAACAGAATTTATGATTTCTTGGCTTTTTCTCAGAGAATCTGGATGAAAACACAAAAACTTTTCTGTCTCTCATGGTTAGTGGTTGTTGAAGACATTTATCAGCCAATAAGCAGAGTTCAAACTCTAATGAAGAAGTGGAAAATGAGGGATTCTGTTGAAACCAAACCACGGTCAGGTAGACCAACAAACATTTCAGCTACAACTGACAGGAAAATTGTTCTGGATGCAAAGAAAAACCCACAAATAACTTCAGCTGAAATACAGGACTCTCTGAAAGAATGTGGTCTGGATGTTTCAAGATGTGTTACTCAACCAAAGAGACAAACTGTTAAAAACTACCTTTACAAAAGAAACTATACAAGTGGAGAAATGAGCCAAAAACAGCAAAGAGTAGGAATAAAACTTAGTTTAAGGTGGCAAAAATTGCCAAAAAGCAACAAAATTAGCAAGAAAATTGGGCCAAAACCTGGAAAACACTCAGACAGTAGCAAAAACGGGTCAAAAGTGGCAAAAAATAGGTGGACAGTGACCAAAATGGCCAAAAAGCAACAAAAAATGGCAAGAAAATTTGGGGAAAACTTGGAAAAAATTCAGAAAGTTGATAAAATGGTGAAAGAAATGACAAAAAAACAGTAGAATTTGGTTAAAAATAGGCTAAAGTCAACAAAAAACAAGATAAAAGTTGGAAAATAGTCGGACGGTAACAACAAATGATCCACAAGTGGCAAAAAGAAGTGAAAAGCATCAAAAATGGACCAAAGTCAACAAAAATGGCAAGAAAATGACGAAACAACCTGGAGAGTCAGAAGGTTTCAAGATGCACAATAAGGAGGCACTTGAGGAAAAATGGGTTTGAACTCTGCTTATTGGCATCCTCAGTTCCTTGGATATCTTTTTATATCCCTTTCCTCTTTTATACAGTTGGATTCACTTTTCCTGCAGAAACTTTGACAATTCTTTTTCTTTCCTCATGACTCAGAATCCAGAAATGTCAGTGCATTGTTACCTTTAGGAGACATTTGAACCCAGTTGTGTCGACTTGTGTTCATGTTATCAGGACAAAATCACCAGAGGATGAAACTGTTCATCAGAACTTTGAGTTAAAGTTAAAAAGTGTAAAGTTTTTTTTATCTCTGTGGTTTCTTCTCTCTCTGTGGCCTGCAGCCTCCTGAGCATCATCTGGTGTTATAAAATAATCCAGAGCCCGTAGCGGCGCTGATGCCGGGTTTTTCTTTGCGGCACGAAGCTCAGCTGTGGCTGAAGTGGCGTCTGACGGTGACCTTTGACCTCTGCTCCTCTTTTCAGGCCGCAGAATATCGAGCTCGGTGCCACGGGGGGAGGAGCCGCCAAGAAGGAGAGCAGCAACATGGACGACATGACGGTGGAGCAGATCACCATGAGGGCCAACCAAGTGACCGACGAGGTGCTGAGGCACACACACACTCCCTCTCTCTCTGTCACTCTCCTTTTCTATTCCTGAGTTTCTAACTTGCCTTAAAGGTGTTTTCTAACCCAAATATTCTTCTATCAAACACTGAAGCTGTGAACAGCAGCAGCAGCAGCATCAGTGAGTTTAGAGAGAAACCAGGAGTGTTTCTGTCAACGTTTTCATCTTTTATTCTCCTCTAACTCCTTATTTTCATAGATTTCTGCCACATTATGTTCTCTGACAGTTTCTCCTGAACCTGTTTCCTAACCTGAAGTCAGAGTATATCCCATTAAAAACACTGCACACATTAAAGAAATATGAGTTAAATGTAGTTTTTTTTCTACAGTCATCAATGCTTGCATGCTTTTTTTTATGTCCACATACTAGAGCAGAACGGTTTCAGAAAAAGATCTAATTGCAATTTTTCTGGCTGATTCAGCGATTTCATTTCGATTCACAATTTTCTTTAAATCAAACTTTAGTGAAGTTTTCACAACGTACAGAAAATTACATCAAAAGCTTTTACTCTAATGTGAGGATGAAAATAAAAACTGAAGGTAAGAATTGTTTCTGACTTTGAGATAAAAAGTCAATATTTTAATATGAAAAGTGGAAATTTTGAGAAATAAAGACATAATTCTGAGACTAAAAGGCAATAACTTCCAGAGTTTAAGAAATCAATTTAACATTATGTGAAAAAAGTCGAAACTTTCTCATTTAAGGTCAAAACTTTAAGAAGACAAAAGTCTATGTTTTGAAATAAAGGCAATGTTTGAGATAAAAAGCTGAAATTTTGATTTAAAAAGTCAAAACTCTAAGATTTAAGTCAAAAGTATATGAAATAAATACAAAATTAAAGGACAAAAGGCAAAAAAAAAGAATTTTTAATGAGATTTTTAGATAAATAGTCGAATTTTGACTTTTCTCAAATCCCTTAAACCTATTCCTGTTATTTCTAAACCGGACTTTTTTAATTGTATTTTTAGTTTTAAAAACTGAGGAACACAAAGAGCTATCTTTGACTCTTGACTTTTTAAAAATGATGTAGTGCAAAATATTCTTAATTGTGTCAAGTTAAATAAAATAAAATACAAAACAATTAAAAACTAAATTCATCAACACCAAGGAAAAAAGTATTTTTCCAACAGTCTCACACTCAAAGACAGGTGTGTGTGAAACAGCTGATATAACAGATCCTGGGTCAGTCAGGAGCAGGAAAAAATCAGCTTCAACGATCACATGATCACCATGTTTGAAATTAGAGTCTTGATCAGAAAACGATAAATGGTTCAGCCCTACACATTAACATGTTGTCACAGGATTTTATTTCTGCTGATTTAAAAGTGAAGGATGAAACAGACAATTTCAGCAGGAAGCACAAAGGAACGAGTGTTTGATTTTAGAAGTTTTTACAGCGTTATTGGTTTGTTACTTTATTAATCCTGTGTGGGCATTCAGTCACTAAATGCCTGGACTATTTTTTATTTTGATTATAAAAAGGTTAAAAAACTGTCCGGTGAGTAAATAGCGAAGCTTTCTTTTCATGAATACTTTGAACTTTCAAAACCTGGAGTTATTTCCAATTTGCTGCATGTTGCATAAGAAAAACAGTTTAAACTAAAGAGAAACAGAATTAATTATCCAGCTTAAGTCTTTGATATTGAATATGTTCATTTATTTATAAGAAGTCTCAGATTTTAGACTCTAAATGTGCTGAATTTAGTCCAAACTGTCCAGAAAGCATCAGATAGATGATTCATGTGGATGTTTTTCTTAAAGTAACCGTAACAGCAGCTTATTTAAAGAGGAGCTATGTCCATTTCCTTCAGCCGTCCAATCAACAGAGGAGGAAAAATGACCTTTAAAGAGTCATTTAAAATAATATGATATAATATGAGAAAGAAAAATGAGTGAGGGAAAGATTGAAGAGGAGACTCATTAGAAAAACTAAAACAGCTCCATCTTTATCATTTTCTGTTTGTTCTGCTGTGTTAATGTTAATTTCTCTCAGTTTAGAAAGAATTGATCTGGATCGAGTGGTTTGTTTCTCTCCAAGAGGAAAAACTTTGATTCACAGTCTGGAAATAAACGCCAAGTAATCTACAAACTGTCTTATCTGACATCTGAGAGCGTTATGATTCCCAGCAGCTTTCTGACGTTAAATATTCAGCAAACAGGAGCTGAATGAGGAATAATGTTTGTCTGGTGTGATAAACATGAAGCTCAGGTGAAAACAATCCTTTAATTTTCCTCAGAAACAGAATAATAACAATATTTCTGTGAGAGCTGAAGCTCAAAGCTGGAACATATAAACGCTGCATGTTTCCTCATGTAGTCAGTGAATCATCGCTATATCACAACCCCCCCAAACTGAAACCAGGCCAGATCTGTGCTTTTATTCTTTATTTTTATTCTTTTTTTTTTTGTTTGTGGAGGAGAAAATAACTGATCCACTAACGTGAGGATGGCAGCAGATTCTGGACGACTTTGAAAAGCTCCCACAAACAAACCAACAAAAAACAAAACCATCCTGTGGACGCTTCAGCGCCACACGCAGAGAGAGCAGGGGGCTGTGGGTAATTAAATTCATCTCACACACACACACACACACACACACACACACACACACACACACTCACATATGGTGGATTATGGAGCTGCATTAACAGAAGCATGTGAGGGTTTTTTCCGCCTAATTTAGCGGCAGAGCTCCCTCGGCCTCTGTGGTTGTGACAGTTTGAATGTTGTCAGCGATATCTGAGCGTTTCATTATCAGGGAGATAATTGTTTAATCAGCGCTCGGGGCGTCATGTGATCAGCCAGCTGATTTAAATGGAGGCAAATTAATGAAGTGGCGGCGGCGGCGGCGGCGGCGGCGAGCTGGTCGCTGTGAGCTTCACCTTCCTGTGACTCTGACGAATGTTACACAACATTTATCTGCACATTATCTGCGTCTGATGGTGCAAAGAAAACCTGCATGTTCCCTTTAAACAGAGGTTCTGTTTTCTCTCAATATTTGATCATTTTGCACAGAAAATAATTATTATCTAACATAATGTGGTGAGAATATGCAGCGTATAACTCGGCCTTAACCATTCACAAAAATAATCTGATTGTTATTTATTTTTAGGTTTCCAGTCTTATGTGTTGTTAAACAAACACATTTTTGGAAACAAACATTGACTTTATTTACATCATGGCAACAACTAGAGCTGAATGATTTTAGAAAAAGATCTAATTGCAATTTTTCTGGCAGATACAGTTATTTCAATTAGATTCACGATTTTCTTTAAATCAAACTTTAGTGAAGTTTTCACAATTTACAGCAACATTTACAAACTTGACAGAAAATTACATCAAACCATTGAAACATCAAAAGCTTTTACTCTAATGTGAGGATGAAAATAAAAACTGAAGGTAAGAATTGTTTCAAACTTTTAAATAAAAGGTCAATATTTTAATATGAAAAGTGGAAATTTTGAGAAATAAAGACAAAATTCTGAGACCATTTTTAAAAGTTTAAAGTCAAAGATAGATCTTTCTGTTCTTCAGTTTTAAAACTAAAAATACTGTTTAGAAAGTCCAGTTTAGAAAAAGCAGGAATGAGTGTGAAGTTTTGAGAAGAGTCAAAATTTGACAACTCATCAAAAAATCTTCTTTTTATTTTTTTGCCTCTGTATTTATTTCTCATGATTTTGACTTCCTTTATCAAAATTTCAACTTTTGATTTCAAAAACTGCCTTTATTTCAAAACACAGACTTTTTATCTTTGACTTTTGTCATCTTAAAATTGTTTTCATTTGAATTGTTTTGTATTTTATTTTATTTAACTTGACACAATTAAGAATATTTTGCACTACATCATTTTAAAAAGTTAAGATTCATAGATAGCTCTTTCTGTTCTTCAGTTTTTATAACTAAAAATACAATTTACAAACTCTGGTTTAGAAATAACAGGAATGGGTTTAAGGGATTTGGGAAAAAGTCAAAATTCGACTATTTATCTAAAAATCTTATTAAAAATTCTTTTTTTTGCCTTTTATCCTTTAATGTTTTATTTATTTCATATATTTTTGACTTAAATCTTAGAGTTTTGACTTTTTATATCAAAATTTCAACTTTTTATCTCAAACTTTGCCTTTATTTCAAAACTTAGACTTTTTATCTTAGACTTTTGTCGTCTTAAAATTTTGACCTTAAATGAGAAAGTTTGTACTTTTCACACAATCTTTAACTGATTTCTTAAACTAATGAAGTTTCATCTCAAAATCTTGACTTTTTGTCTCAGAATTTTGTCTTTATTTCTCAAAATTTCCACTTTTCATATTAAAATATTGACCTTTTATCTCAAAGTTTGAAACAATTCTTACCTTCAGTTTTTATTTTCATCCTCACATTAGAGTAAAAGCTTCTGATGTTTCAATGGTTTGATGTAATTTTCTGTCAAGTTTGTAAATGTTACTGTACATTGAGAAAATTTCACTAAAGTTTGATTTAAAGAAAATCGTGAATCGGATTGAAATCGCTGTCAGAAAAATTGCAATTAGATCTTTCTCTAAAATCGTTCAGCTCTATTCAGCGCTATTGTTAATTTATTATAACCAACTCATTAACCTGGGAAGATTAGTTTGTGTTTTATTTTGGACTAAATGTCAGAGTGAATGTGCTTTCTTTAGTAGAAATAAAAGTTTTTGTTTAAAGTGGTTTGTTGTGGTGAGAAGTGAAATTGAAAGCATCAAAAGTTCCCTCAGTGTTCTGGTGTCAGTCTGATAAAAAGTGGCTCATGATTAAAACTGTTGTTTAATTCTAATTCAGAGGAGAGTTGATGATCTCTGCAGTGTTTCCTGTTTTCTGCCAGTGACTCTCCTCCTGAGCTTTTCTCTGTGTTTAGTTGTAAAAACCTGAGTTTCCTGATGAAAAGCTTCGCTGTCGTTTGCTGGAGCCTCTTCTCTCTCTCTCTCTCTTCCTCCCAAACAAACCCTGATAAAAATAAATCTCCATTGTCTTCCTCTCAAAGATTTTTTCACAGCGTCCCAATCTGGAAAGTTTGGCCGTGGCAGCGTTTTCAGCCTTAATTGGCTCAGTTCAAGGATTTGATCCACTTCACTGATGTTCTGGCTGCACCAACACAAATGTGGAGCAAACACGAGTTTTCCCCACGTTTTCACTTATTACACGCAGCTCACATTTCATTTATGTCTTTAAATAACTTAAAACAAGAGTTTTCTGGACTGGTCTGGTAAATGTGGCTCATATTAAATCTAAAAAAATATTTCCTACTAAAATAAAGACACAAGCACTTACTTAGATTTTTGCTCTGAAATGTTCAGTTTATCATCATTTGTGTCTGAGTGCAATATTTCCTTCCATCATGAATTGAGTATTTCATCACATGTATTTCTTTATTCTATGAAACCTGTGTTATTTGAACACATCTTTAAACTATTAAAATATAACATGTTTTTTTGTGTTTTGGTTCCTCAAACCCCCAAAATGTCAGGTGGTGCAACCGTCCTGACAAGTATCCACAGTAATTAAACTCTAAAAATTGAATGTCAGTTATTGTAAATGGAAATTAAAAATACAGTGGCATTATTTTATGCTTGAACCTTTTTAAATAAAACATTCTTTGCAAATAAAAAGAATTTTNGGATTAACTGGTAAAAGAGTGTTGAACCCAGTTTGACCTTGAAGAAAAAGCAGAAACATTTTGAACCTTCTCTGTCAACGACCACGACTCTGTTTGAGGGAAACTTCTGCGCTGAAAGGATCTGGAGGATCTGACGTCTCTGTTTCTATGTTTCTGTGTTTGTTTATTTGTTTGTTTGTGTGTTTGTTTGTGTCCACAGTCTCTGGAGAGCACGCGGAGGATGCTGCAGATGGCAGAAGAGGTGAGACACCGACACAAAGCAGCTTTTATCAGCGTGTTCAGAGAGAGGAGAAGCTCAGGTTCAGAGTTAAAGTCGTTTCCTGTTTGATGGATGATTGAAAAAGTTTCAGGGTCAGGGACTCGCTCAGCTCTGAGTCTGAGCCTTTCACACTTTGATTCCTCTTAATAACAGCGAGCTGCGTCATTTCATCATGAATGTGGAGTTAAATAAGAGTTAGATAAGAGTTAAAGAGAGAGAGACCTTCAGGTTCATTAAACTGATTCATCTTTCAGCTCCTTTAAATCTTTTTCTCTCCCAGTTTAACCTGCTCTGGTGTCTGTGACCTGTTTATTTAATTAATTAATTAACCAAAACCTAAATCAACATGATAATTAAAACCTTAAGGAAACAGTGGAGGTTTGTCGCCAAACGGGAAAAAGAAGGAATCAGTATATTTGTCTTTATAATTTTCTGTATCTCCATATTTCAGTGTTTTCTGATAATTTTCCAAGTTTTCTCCCATTTTCACCCATATTTTGCTGCTTTTTGACCATTTAAGACAATTAATACTCCATTTATTTTGCAACTTTCCAATTATTTTGCGAGTTTTCTCCCAATTTTCACCCATTTTTGCTGCTTTTTGGCCTTTTCAGTCACCTTTCACTCCATTTTTGCTTTTTCTTAATGTTGCTAGTGATCTCTACATATTTACCCAATTCCTTTTTGCTGCTTTTTGACCATAAAAGTCATTTTTTACTCCATTCGTTTTGCAACTTTCCAATTATTTCGTGAGTTTTTACCCAATTTTCACCCATTTGTTGCTTCTTTTTGGTCGTTTTGGATATTTTGAACTCCATTTTTTTTAATGTTTCTGAGTTTTCTCCCAATTTTCACCCATATTTTCCTGCTTTTTGACCATTAAAGTCATTTTTTACTTCATTTATTTTGCAACTTTCCAATTAATTTGTGAGTTTTTACCCAATTTTCACCCATTTTTGCTGCTTTTTGAACATTTAGTCATTAGTTATGACCATTGTTTTGCTATTTTCTGACTATTTTCCAGGTTTTCCTTTAGTGTTCACTCATTTTTTTGCTGCTTTTTGCTCATTTTAAACATTTGAACACCCTTTTTTTTTACTGTTTTTGAGTATTCTCCCAATTTTCACCCATTTGTTGCTGCTTTTTGGTCATTTTACACATTTTTAACTCCAATTTTTTTTTATGTTTCTGAGTTTTCTCCCAATTTTCACCCATTTTTGCTGCTTTTTGGCCATTTCAGTCACCTTTCACTCCATTTTTGCTTTTTCTTAATGTTACTAGTGATCTCTATATTTTCACCCAATTACTTTTTGCTGCTATTTGACCATAAAAGTCATTTTTCGGTCCATTTTTGCGACTTTCTGACTATTTTCCAAGTTTTCCTTCAGTTTTCACCCATATTTTGCTGAATTTTGACCATTAGACATTTTTTTACTCCATTCATTTTGCGACTATTTGCAATTTTTTTGAGGTTTGTCCCAGTTTTCAGGACCATTTTTGTTAGTTTTTGGCCATTTTAGTCACATTTCACTCAATTGATTGTCTGGGTTTTTTTTTTTTAAAACTCTTTCTGAATTTTTGCCCAAATTTTCACCCATTGTTTGCGCTTTTGATGATTTTCTTCCATTTCCAATCCATAGTTTTGCAGTTTCTTGACTATTTCTATGTTATCTCCCACTTTTCACCAATTTTTGCCACTTTTGACCATTTTTCCACCCTAATCTTATTTTTATTTCTCCTCTTTGCTGTTTTTTCCTCTTTTCTCCACTTGTATAGTTTCTTTTGTAAAGGTAGTTTTGAACAGTTTGTGTCTTTGGTTGAGCAGAGTTGAATAACTCTGGTGTAGAAAACATTAACTGAAAAAACTTTATCTGATATTTTCACACATTTAAAGAAATATATCACTGTCCTCTGTCTGTTTCTGACTTTGTTCTTTGTTTTTCCAGAGCAAACAAACCGGTGTCAACACGATGGTGATGTTGGACCAACAAGGAGGTAAAAACACAAATATTCACCCTGAAGGTTTTTTCCTTTCACTGGAAACTTCTGCTTTAATTTAGGAGTCATTTTAATTTAGGAGTCATTTTGATAAAGGCCTTTAGTGAAAGAGTCTCTTCTCTGATTGAAACGAATAATTTCCTCCTCTGACTTTGACTCACAGTTATGAGTTGGTGACAGAGTAAGTGACAGAGTTATGGAGCTTTTCCACTCTACAGTTCCAGCTCTACTCTCCTCGTCTCTACTGGGTTTGGTTCTTTTCCTCTAGCCCGACTACAGACTCACGGTGGGCGTGGATCTTATAACACAGCTGCGCTAAAGTGCTGCGCAGAAGTGCGTGCATGTTCATCTATAACGCCACACAAACATCATTTTGTACTAACATATGTGCCACCGTGGTCTTTAAAGGAAAAAAAAAAGCTTTAAAAAGATTTCATTAAAGTAATACAGCGGCTCAATGTGGGTCGTCATGACAACGGAGGTAAACAACAGCCTGGTGCTGCTGCACGCGGAGGAAAACGAAGGAGCTGCTTCCTGACATCAACTCTTCCCTGGATCCAGTGAGATCACTTTAATTTTTGATTTTTGGGCCTGGTATAGCAGAGATTTGTTGTTGATCAATCATTCTTCTTTGAACTGGTTTTCCTTTTTGGTTCCCTGTGGATTAATGGACTGATTGGTGCTTAAAGACTCTCGTGGCAGACAGATCGCTCCTGCACCGACCAACTT
>RPOG01002004.1:3097-68682 GCA_008086565.1 Thalassoma bifasciatum
ACGCCGAGCCACGCTGAGCCACGCCGAGCCACGCCGAGCCACGCCGAGCCTCGCCGACCCGCTAGAGCCTTCATCGATCCGTTCAACTTTCCAGCTCGCATCAGCTGTTCCAGCTCTCAACGTCAACCTGTTCCAGCTGTCAACACCCTGAACCTCTCTTCATCTACCACAACACCTGACTCTTCACGCCAATCCTCTGCCTCAGTAAGACACTTTGCTTGTCCTTGTATTTCAGAGTCGATGCCAGAAATTGGGGTTTTTGCAAAGGTTTAACTTTAGTTGGTCCCTGCAGACTAGTAACAGACTGAAAGGTAAAATAGACACAAGGCCAAAATAGTGTTAGTCTTTGAGTAAGAATAAGGACAAAGTATATAAGACAGAAAAATATAAGGGTATATATATAAGTGTATATAAGTAAATAATAGTAGTGGTAAAGTATAAGATAACATACAAAGTGGATAATCAATCATTTATTTAAGTGGAATTTTCCACGTCGTTGTTTGTGTTATGTGTTGAAAATTAAGGGCCTATGTTACCGAGTCCAAGATCTCATATACGTGTAGCAACCTTTCAGATTAAAAGACTGGTTATTTTAATTTTCCCTGTTTAATTAAAATTGGGTGGTGCCCCGAGGAATATTTAAACTAGCATATTGTTAAGTTTAAGTATAAAATTCTGAAGTTTATAACTTCGTTTATTTATTACGTTTTGAATGCTGGCATTCTACTATTAACTAATTATTTATTGTAACCATTAAATTGTAGAATCTGGTTAAGTGCGATGTATAAAAACCACGGGGCACACTCCGAGTTATGTTCGACGAATAAAAGTTGGTGTATTGTATTAGAAGGGGGGAGAAAACTAGAAGAGCTCGGCGGCACGAGGAACGACACTAAGAAACACACACTCGCAACGACACCAATGGGTACGTCAGTTTCAACTGACAGCAGATCAGTAAGACCGCTGTTTGAGAGCGCAGCGGCATTTACTTTGATTCTGACACTGAAATTAAAGTTAAAATATTAAGTGTCCCAGTGGTGACTGGATTTAAATTTCTGATTTGATCGGATCTTTATTTTCACCTTGTGTGACTTCTGGAGTGCTTGTCTGTCTGTGCTACTGAAAGTGGCTGATTTTGTCTTGCACGGAAGTGTTAATGTTAAATAAAGTTAGAAGTGCCCCTACGTGCCACGAATTTCTGGACGTGAGGTCGGTCACTGTGCCTCCTTGTTAAACATTAATACCGGTAAATAGTGTTGTAACGATCTGCTTTTACGCAGCTGGAGGGTTGTCAGCGCACGTTTAACACTGCGTCTGAAAGGAGCTGAGACGGAACTGTCCGCTCGTGTTTCCACCCTGAGAGGTGTGATTTTATTAAAAAGGCCTGAGAGCCGCTGCCCCACGCACCACGGATCTCTGGGCGTCGGGGAGCCGCTCGATCTCCGTGTTAAATTTCTAGAGTAATTAACTAGTTGTTTTAACAAGCTGTCCCAACACAGCTGGAGGATTATTTCTCTGTTGCACGTTAAATACTGCCTCAGAAAGGAGGAAAGACTAGTCACTGTAATTTTGAGTTGGGGATGTTTTATACACTGTCTTACTCAAGCTCGCACAGCACAAAGTGCGGAGCCGTTGTGTTAAGCTTAAAGAGCCAGGAAAGGCTGAGTTGAAACGTTACTTTAAAGTAAACTCAGAGACCGTTGTCTCAATTGTTGCCAGGATCGCCATTTTGAATTGTGGGCGGGACTACCTGACGTAGTTCCGGTAATCCTTGGGTCAGAGCTCCGCTGTCAATCAGCAGTAGCATTGCTAAAGGCTACCTAGCATTAGCCGCTAACTAGCATCAGTTACCAACTAACGCTGAGTGTTTTTGTATTCTCCTGGAGAATTGTTTGCTTGCTGGCTGCTATTTGAAACGCTGTGTTTTAAATTCATCTGTCATATTTGTTCTTTTGCAAACGGTGCGTGTGCTTTGCTTGCTTCAGCTCCTGCCTATGTTATAACAACTGTTTGCAGTTTTGCACTGTTTGATAAAGTCATTATCCTATTGGAAACATTAAATCAGCTGCCATCTTTAAAACTTACTCACTCCTAAAGGTCAACAGCGCCCTCTTGTGGTTAAAACGTGTCACAGTTTTAACCTAATTATCAGTCAGCATTATCAGTCTAAATAGCTTGGTAACATTATTATTTAAACTTACTGTAAAATCAAGTTAAATTAATTAATGATTATAACAAAGTTATTTGATTGTTTTGTCAACCTTTAATTGCATTTTCAGTCAACAGGGCTAATCAGAAGAACTTGATAACACTATTAATTAGCTTAACTTAAGGTTTAATTAATTAATTAAGCTTGATTAATTGATGATTAAAATTGATTCAAATAGTGTTAACAACTCTGAATCCTATCAGTAACCTTAATTTAATAGCTTTCAGTTTTATTAACTTTCTGTAGCCGGTTTTTGCAGCTTTGTTTTTAAAATTCGTTTCTTTTTTCTCCTGCATCTGCATTTAGCACTTTTCACACAAGTGTTTAAATAATTTAATTAAGAATTAAAAGTTTTTTTTATCTCTGATTTTGTTTAGTTCCAAACAGATTTGTTTTTTTAACAATAGCTCATTTGGGAAACAGGTTCATCACTTTCCTTCAGTTCTTCTTGACTTATTTTAGTCATTGTTAATTTTAAATTCTTTCTCTTTTCCATTTTAGCTTTCATATTTTGCCATATCTTTTTAGGCTATCAAACTAGCTGACAAAGAATTTTTCTTTTTCCCAACTACTTGGTAGTTAATCTAAAATTTAATTTGGTTAAATTCTTTTGATCTTTATTCTATTTCATCTTTAATTTACTTTATTTTATTCAATTTTGATTTTAATTTAAAATTTTATATTTAATTAATTAATTCTTTTTATTAACCACATTTCCTCACGGCAAATCTAAACATGGCTGAGCTTCCAGAGAGCCCCAGTCAGTCCGAAAGCCTGGACACTTTAGAACAATCGGTGAACACCATGACCAAAACTTTACTCCCAGGATACACAGATAAAGTAAGAGATGCTAAACTAGAAGATCTTAATGACAACATTGCAGCACTTATGAGTGAAACTGTAATTAAACCCTCAAAAGGTGAATCCCTAGCCAAAATGCTAATATGCAGGGTTTTAAATTTGGTGGCACAGCCGAAATTGAGTGACAAAGATTTTGACCAGGTGCAGTCTGAGCTGAAAGCTGAGCAACAGAAACATGCACAGGCCATCCAGAAGCTAACAGTTCTGGAGGCCCAATTAGTTGTAACTGAATCTCGTCTTAATGACGCCACAGCACAGCGAGACGTAGTAGACGCACGTCTCGCACACGCAGAAAATCAGTTGAGCGACGCAGAAGCCCGCATAGCTGAGCTTGAAGCTGACTCTAAAGAGGTCATGCTTAGCACAGATTTGAGAGACAAGAATGAGGAGCTGACTCAGGCTCTCATTTCCAGCCAGATAGCTACCCTCAAACAAGAGAGGGAAGTTCAAAAGGCCACTGCTGAAATCATTAAACTCAGGAATGAGTTAACAGAATTATCAGGTGGCCCTTCTAAAATCGAGTGGCTCGAAATCAAAGCCGACCACCGAAAAACCACACACTTGCTACGCCAAGCATCAGATGAGATCGAAAGGCTCACTGATAGAGTAAAAGAACTAAAAATCGGACGCTCAGAAGAAACGGAGCTAACTTATGAGCTTAGAACTCAACTGACAGTGTTGGAGAACAAACTGGTTCTCCTTCAGAAACACAGTCAGGATCAGGAAGATGAGCTAACCCACACGAAGCAAGAGCTTCAGAGAGCTCGACAATTTATCAAGGAGTCCAGACCCAACACTGGTGACTCTCTTTGGTCTATAAGTCCCAGTCGAGACTTCCAGCAGATCGGGGCCCCTGGACCAGTCCAAGCTTCCCCTGTGTCTGGTCTTGATTCCAAGAAAGGTGTGACACACATGTCCACCACTGCTTCTTATCTTGTGCCATCGGCCGCCACGCCATTTCCTTCTTCCATGGCACCAACGGTCACAGTCTCTTCTTACTTTGACCAACAAGCTGCAGGGCCATCTTCTTCCTTGGCTCAAACAGCCACGCCCTCGTTGCAGCCTACTACCCAAGCAGCCGTTGATTCGCTTTCTTCTGCCCCTCAAGCAGCGGCAGCTTATTCTTCAGCAACGGCAACTTTTCCTTGTGCAGCTCCACAGATGAGTGCACCCTCTTCTTACAGTGGCATACAAAATGCTACATCTCTTGACGCTGCTCCTCCAGCAGCCGCATCATTTCAGCAGCCTGGTGGACAACCAGGCATGGCTTTAAGGGAACTAGACAAAGTTGCCCATAACATTCCAAGGTTTGAGCCGACACCAAACGGCAACCATGACACAGCTGCATATCTCATAGACATTGACTTTCGCTTGAAACGCTTCCCGCATGCCACGATAGAAGATAAGATCTATCTTGTCAGAATGACATCCAGTCGAGAAGTAAGTAATTTCATCGAGCGACAACCAGTTCATGTCCAAGGTGATTATCAAGCACTGTGCGAAGCTTTGACTCGCGAATTTGATAGCCTTGACACTGCTTCTGGCCTGTCTGTTGCCTTAAATGTCAAACAGGGCCGACACGAATCACCCCAAGTGTATTACGGTCGCCTACGCGAAGCATTCTTTGGAGCTCGAAATGAGCCCAACATGGAAGAAGACTTTCATTTTAAGACACTCTTTGTGGAAAATCTCCACCCTAACACGAGTCATCACTTGGGCGTCTCAGCCTGTCCTCGCACTTTGAACAGTTTACAACTGCGCAAGCTTGCTGCTAAGGGCTTTGCGAAACAGAAAACGCAGCCCCCTAAAAACATTGATTCCCAGGTCTTCCTGGTGAACAGTAATGCTGCTTTGGAACTCGAGGGAGGCCACCAAGATGGCCCAGGTATTGTTCATCAACTGCCAGTTGCTAAGCCACGCAGTGATAAGAGACATGCCGCCTCGACAACCCATAGAGCACGGCCATCAAAAGATGGTTCCTACCGAGTCCCTCCGAGACAATACCAGGAGAGATCACGGTCACAAAGGGACTACCTAGCTAATCCCCGCCGTGAGTTCAGAGAACCTCCTGCGAGACAAAATTTCAGTTCAAGGTCAGATGAACTTTATGGCTCGGATCATAAATCTGTTTCCGTAAGGAAAACACAGAAACCCTCGGCAAAGTCGAGTGGCTCCTCTAGACAGAGTAACTCCTTGAAAGACGAAATTCTTGAAGTACTTCGAAACCTGATCAAGGACAAAAAGCTGGAAACACTTTTGCACCCAGAATGGGTTCAAAACAGCCCATCTGGTACTGGAAACTTCAATAAGTTGACTTCCTTCAAGAAATCCCAGCCTGAGTCAAACAAAGAAGACCCAAACTTGTCCCTTCTTGAAAGTACCTCTTCGATATCTGACAGCGCTGTTCTTGTGATTCGCACAGACCCAACGGTCTCACCCGATTCAACTTATATTCCTGTCACTCATGACATACAACCTTTCCGCCAGCTTCTCGGCGATCTCACCGTGAAAGGTGTGGCACGCAAATTCTATTTGCCAATTATCCTTGAGCGAGTGTTACCTTATGAAGCATTAGTCGACTCTGCTGCTGACATCACTGTCATATCCAGCACGTTGTTTGAACAGCTTCAGAACATGACACAAGCATCAGGCCGAACTCTCCGGCTACAACGCTGTCCACTTAACGTGGGAGCATTCTCAGTGACAAACACTGCACTGAGCTCAGTGGCTCTGTTACACTGGACAATTGGACCCATGAAAGTGGTCCATCCTGTCTATGTTGCTCCATTGGACGTTGTCCAGCTTCTCATTGGGCAAGACCTGCTTTCACGCTTTGTGCCACTGATTGACTATGATCAGCGCAAAATATGGGCACAAGTGCCCCAGCCATTGCACCCGTCCCTGCCAAACCAGGCCGCGGTCCAGTGTTTTATTATTCAGCAAACCAACCTGTCACCCCAGCTTCTTCCCAATGACAGTGGTTTACAGCCACAACTCCTCCTGGGAAAAGGGGGGACAGACACTGAAGCTTCAAAATCTGACCAACATTTGGTAACTCGTGCTCTCAGCGTGGTGCCTCTAGTCCCGGCTGAAGACACAACTGTTGCTTCAACTGCACCTCCATGCCGCCCAGAGCATGTAGAGGACGCACTTGCCAAGCTACATAAGGGAGATGCTTCTCCCTACCTGGAATCTATCGTTCAAGATGGTTCACATGCCCCTGGTCAAAACAAGACACACAATGACTTCATAGACTCATTGGTTGACCAGTGCACTCTTCAGGGCACACCAAGGCAATTTCAGGAGGCGTGTCTTCCCTCTCAACCCGCCCTGGCCGTCCTTCTGTTGCTGTGTATCCACGCTGCACTTTCTATCCCGGCCGTTGGCTCACCTTCATGTGATGCCTCTCCCTCCTTGCCCTTCATGCCTGCTGGCTATGCTTCTGACTTGTTGACTCAGCAGTCGGTTCACCCGACGCTGCGAATGTTCATTCCATGGCTCACCAATTTTGACTCCCACCCTGACCCACCCCATGACTTAACGAATGTTTGTCATTTCGCATTCTTGATGTCCATCGAGCACAAGCTCCGTCTTTTCAAGGGCTTCTTGGTCTATGTCTCCGCAGACCGCACTTCACCCCAGTTCGTGGTTCCACGGAGCCAAAGGGGGGGTCATGCACGCCCACGACGCACCTTGTGCAGGACACTGCAGCATGAACGCAAAGTCCGACGCTTTGCAGCAACTGGTACATTGGCCATGCATTCTTGGAAACTTTGCAGCATTTGGCAAAGACTGCCTGAGTTGTTTCCAGCCACCAAACCCCAACCACAAAGATTGGGTTATTAAACATCACAATCCTGCAGAGCTCAGTGGGGACCAACAGGTCCTCCACTAGAGACAGACAGCAGAAGAAAATGTGACAAAGGGGGGTGGGGTGTTCAATACGATCAATAGTGTGATGCTTGGTATAGTAAGTTGTGACTTGAGTCGTAAAATCACAAACCGATGATTTCTCTCTCTCTCCAACAGCTAGTCTGTATATGTTTTTGTGACTAACAAGTGTGTGCTAATCTTGAACCACTAGACCCAAATGGGGACCATAGCTATCAGTAGTTAGCTCCATTTTTTCTTTTGTTTTCTCCTTTTACCAATGCTAGGAAAAATGCTGCTGCTGACTCTAGCTCGGTGCCTGACCATTGTAACCGTGCAACTAAGAGATGATGTTTTCAAGGCTTCTCAAACATTCACAATGTTTGTGGGAGGCTTATTTGTAACTGAGACTGTCATTAGTTCTCTTTTCAGTATTAGCACTTCCGCTGTCAATGCAGTCCGTTTACTCACGGTAAATCAACAGATAGGAGAACTCCAGGTAAAGATTCTTACCATCAGAGTATGCAGAAAAAGGCTGCTTCTCTCCAGTTTTAAGGTGAAACGATCTAAGGTACTATCCTGGTCTTAAACACCGGTAGTGATGCCTTTAACCAAGCTAGGTAAACTGTGAATAAATTGCTCTCAGGAGTTCAAACCGATGACGCTCACACCCAAAAAAGTCACAATGTCAATGAACAACAGGCTGCTCCATAGACAATCTTGCTATAAGAAGTATCCCTTTTTACTTTGTACCCCTCAGTTTAGTACTGAGCATCCTCACTGACGCCCTATCCAGCCCCGCTTTAGTCCTGTCCTGTGACCCCACATCCCACGAACATAGGTCTGGAGTGTTCCGCTCCTTGTATATACCACAGGTGTCACAATTATTTTTATCAGAAGAGTTTCTCTTCCTCTTTTCCTTTCTTCTTTTCTTTTTAGCTTCTTCTAGTAAACCCACATATAGAGGTATACACTCAGAATTTTTTTTTCTCTCCCTCTCCTTTAATCGTAGAGATATGACACGTATGGGTTATCAGTAGGCTAGTAGACTAGTTTAGCTTGTCTCCATCTACCATGTTACGCTTCACAACTTTGGTTCTCCAATGGTTAAGTCCCCTTACACCTCACAACCCTTTAGATTACGTCCTGGGTATAGGGAAAGGTGGAATGCATCGACTCTGTGTACTGGGCAATGCATTGTTGTTTTCACCTGCTCAACCTTCCAGGAACCACATCATCCGTTGCTGACTCGACCAACCAGGAGGTTGTTTCAACCCAGCAAAAGGGGGGACTGTAGTGTGGATCCTGAGGTTCAATCAGGAATCTTCACTTTCCGAATTCAGTTACTGCCTCGCAGAACACCAGAGGTAAACAGGTCTGTTTTGTGTCATCTGAGACAGGCAAAACACACTCCTCACCATTACTCTTTGGGTGCTTGATTTCTGATTAACAGACAACGGAAGATCCAGTTGAAAAACAACTCAGACTATAGCTTGGTTCTTAGAAATGAGTACCAAAGTGTCAATATCCTGAATCAAGTTTACGACAGGTGTCAAGGATGCAGAAGGAATCATCTGTTTTGTGTAAGCCTAAATCCTGCAAATGGACTCGTGTCACCAAAAGGTCATTTCTGTGGGCGCCAAGGAGTCTCTCTGTTAACGAACAAACAAAGAGTTGGTTGTGACGTAAGCAAGATAAGTGTTTTCTAGGGTGTTTCTTATCTTCGAGCCCTAAAAATTACGACCTCCGGGAGTCCCCTTTCTGGCCCCTCTCTGAGTGGAAAACAACTGTGATGAGACACCTCTGGCATCCAAGAAATTTGGTTGGACTGTTTCAAGGAGCCCCCCCATCTCACTGTGTGTGTAATATGATTGAAAAATGTCTTTAAATGCACAGATATTTTAATACATGTAAACCTGTACTCACCTACCATAATGTCTTTCATGGATAATGTGTTTGGGCTACAATATCATGTGTAATAAAGGTTTTCTTTTAAAGGAGATGTAATAACTGTGGTTAGGTTCCAATAAATTTACGCTTTGTTGGGGCTTATTCAAGAGCAGTGGACCTGGAGAGTAAAAGTATGGTAAAATCATGTATGTGTAATTAAAGTGGTGAAAGTTAAACTCAATTAAAGATTTCTGGCTGGCAAGATGAAGGAACCGCCTTTGGAGGTGGTGTCAACTTGAAGTGCGTGTTGGAGGTCAATAAAACCAGAGCTCCCCAAGACACTCGCTCTCTCTTTTTCACTCTCTCTCTTTCACTTCTCTTCCATCCGAAACTCTGGTCTGTCAACGTCTCCACAGCAACGTCACTGACGGAGCCGCACCCTTCTCCTGCTGTTTCCCGCGGAGATTCAAAGACTCTCTGCGTTCTGGGTGCACGCTACGGCCTCTCTTCCTTCCTGAACTCTGATCTGTTGACATCGCTACGGCCACTCTGACGAGTGAACCAGGCCCTGCTACTTCGCAAAGTTTCAAAGACTCTGTCTCTCGCTCTTCGTTAGAGGCCCGCTTCGCCTCCAGTTGCAGAGTCAGAGTTACGCCGCTCGCTAGGTCTTCATCCTCGCTTCAGACGACTTCAAAGGCTCTCCACCCTTATCCATCAGCGTGACGGGAGAAGCCACATCCAATCTGCGGGCACCGCAACCGGAGCGAAGCAACTGCTCCATTCCGACTGGCTGCACCACACCACGTGGGCCTTCACGCACGCAGACATCGCCTGGCAATGAAGACGCCGCACCACGTGGGCCTGCACCAACCTACACGTCGCCTAGCAACGGGGACGCTGAGCCACGCCGAGCCACGCTGAGCCACGCCGAGCCACGCCGAGCCACGCCGAGCCTCGCCGACCCGCTAGAGCCTTCATCGATCCGTTCAACTTTCCAGCTCGCATCAGCTGTTCCAGCTCTCAACGTCAACCTGTTCCAGCTGTCAACACCCTGAACCTCTCTTCATCTACCACAACACCTGACTCTTCACGCCAATCCTCTGCCTCAGTAAGACACTTTGCTTGTCCTTGTATTTCAGAGTCGATGCCAGAAATTGGGGTTTTTGCAAAGGTTTAACTTTAGTTGGTCCCTGCTCTGATCATTGTCTGACTTTCCATTTTATCTGTGTTCCGGTTTTATCACAATCAGAAACTCATTCTTATTCCTGTTTCATATATTCTGTCTTTTTATATTCCCATATATATATTCACATATATTCATTTATTATCATCACCATTTCATATTCTATTGTATGTTTCACCTATTAGTTAGTAAATAAATTCACCTTAAAAGACCGTCGTTGTTTGTGTTATGTGTTTGGTTGAAATTAAGGGCCTATGTTACCGAGTCCAAGATCTCATATACGTGTAGCAACCTTTCAGATTAAAAGACTGGTTATTTTAATTTTCCCTGTTTTATTAAAATTGGGTGGTGCCCCGAGGAATATTTAAACTAGCATATTGTTAAGTTTAAGTATAAAATTCTGAAGTTTATAACTTCGTTTATTTATTACGTTTTGAATGCTGGCATTCTACTATTAACTAATTATTTATTCATTGGTAATTTAACATCTTAGACCAATTCACGCTACAAAGATGATGTGCGCTTTGCTTGTTTTATGTTGATGTTCTATTTCATGATGTTTCTGATCTATTACCCTTTTATGTAAGGTCACCTTGGTTGACTTAAAATACTCCTCCAAATAAAATGTTTCATTATTATTAGATGGTTAAATAAATAGATGAAAATAAACTTCAGTTCTGCTGTGTCTCTGTGAGCAGAACAAGCAAATCAAACATTAAGTTTTTGTCACAGGGCTGATCAGAGACTCAGGCACAGACAGAGACACACTGCAGACCAGCAGATACACAATCAAAGAATTTATTACAAACACAAGATCAACAACAATCAGCAACAGCAGTGGAGGAGGAACTGAGGAGGAGGTAACACAAATATATAACTCCTAAAGGAAACAAACTGCTGGAGGGGAAAAGTCAAAGTCTGCTACAGACTAAAAAAACCTAAATTAACTTAAACTGAGGGGATCTAGAAAATATACTGAGCCAGGTAAAAAAGATCTGGAACAGGCACACAGCGTGACGGTGAAATGACTGAGCTTCAGCTGAGTTATCTGATCTGAACCCACAGAGAATCTGTGAGTTGTCAGTCAAGATAAGGAAAAACCTGACCCACAGGTACAGATACCACCTGAAAGTTCACTTATGACTCAACTTGGGCTCAAACATTCAACACAGAAACTCCACACAAAGTTTTTAGTCCAAGTTTAATTATGTTGAACAATTATGCTATTATAATATACAGTCATTACATTGAAGTAAAAAGCATGTTCTGAAATTGAATTCAGTGTTTTTTCCTCCTTGTAAAGCAGAGTTTAAATTGTACATCTAAAATTATGAATAAAGAGGCTTACATTTTCAAAGAGGTTAAATACAATTTTAAGGCATCCAGAAATAATGCTGCTTTTCTAAATTCATCAACAAAGTTTTCCGCTGAGCGTGTTGTGACCTGTTCAGACTTTAGTTTTAGTTTCAGAATCACTTCTACATGTTATCACCCTCTTCTGGGAACTTGCCTAAAGGTACAATTCTGATAAGGACATAATTTGCAACAGATCTGACACAAGTGTTTCAACACATTTCTACAAACATCTTGTCAGACAGGATGAGTCATCTCCTATGAGGAACACTCAAGTGTTTTTATTTGAGTGTTCAGTGGTCACACGCTGGTCTTCCACACTTGTTACTACTACTACTACAAACCGGATTCGGGTGAAGTTGGGAAATTGTGTAAAATGTAGCTAAAAACAAAATACAATGATTTGAAAATCCTTTTCAACCCATATTCAATTGAATACACTACAAAGACAACATATTCAATGTTCAAACTGATAAACTTAATTGTTTTTTGCCAAATGATAATTGACTTAGAATTTCATGGCTGCAACACGTCCAGTAGAAGTTGGGAAAGGTGGCAAAAATACAGAGAAAGCTGAGAAAAGCTCAACAAACACCTATTTGGAATATCCCACATGTGATCAGGCTCATTGGGAACAGGTGGGGACCATGATTGGGTATAAAAGGAACCTCCCCAAACATACTCAGTCATTCACAAGCAAGGATGGGGCGAGGTTCACCACTTTGTCCACAACTGCGTGAGAAAATAGTTGAACAGTGTAAGAACAACATTTCTCAAAGCAAAATTGCAAGGAATTTAGGGATTTCAACATCTACGGTCCATAATATCATCAAAAGGTTCAGAGAATCTGGTGAAATCACTGCACGTAAGCACCACAGCCGGAAACCAAGACTGAATGACCGTGACCTTCAATCCCTCAGACGGCGCTGCCTTAAAAACCGACATGAGTGTGTAAAGGATATCACCAAATGGGCTCAGGAAAACTTCAGAAAACCACTGTCAGTACATACAGTTTGTCACTACATCAGTAAGTGCGGGTTAAAACTCTACCATGCAAAGCAAAAGCCGTTTATGAACAACATCCAGAAACGTCGCCGGGTTCTCTGGCCCGAGCTCATGTAAAATGGACTGATGCACAATGGAAAAGTGTTTTGTGGTCTGAATAATCCACTTTTCAAATTGTTTTTGGAAACACTGGACGTGGTGTCCTCTGGACCAAAGAGGAAGCGGACCATCCGGACTGTTCTCAACGCAAAGTTCAAAAGCAGCATCTGTGATGGTCTGGGGGTGCATTAGTTCCCATGGCAACAGTGACTTACATTTCTGTGAAGGCAACATCAATGCTGAAAAGTACATACAGATTTTGGAGCAACATATGCTGCCATCCAAGCGACGTCTTTTTCATGGACGCCGCTGCTTATTTCAGCAAGATAATGCCAAGCCACATTCTGCACGTGTTACAACAGCGTGGCTTCGAAGTAAAAGAGTCCAGGCTCTCCCCTGGCCCGCTTACAGTCCAGACCTGTTTCCCATTGAAAATGTGTGGCGCATTATGAAGTGTAAAATACGACAAAGAAGACCCCGGACTGTTGAACAACTGAAGCAGTTCATCAAGCAAGAATGGGAAAGAATTCCACATGAGAAGCTAAGAGAATTAGTGTCCTCTCTTCCAAAACGTTTATTAAGTGTTATTAAAAGGAAAGGTGATGTAACGAAGTGGTAAACATGCCCTTTCCCAACTTCTACTGCACGTGTAGCAGCCATGAAATTCTAAGTTAATTACTATTTGAAAAATAAAATAAAGTTTATGAGTTTGAGCATTAAATATGTTGTCTTTGTAGTGTATTCAATTGAATATGGGTTCAAAAGGATTTTCAAATCATTGTATTTTGTTTTTAGCTACATTTTACACAATTTCCCAACTTCAACCGAATACGGGGTGTACTACTGCTGCTGCTGCTGCTGCTACTGTTTATTCTACCTTGTTCCTGTCAAACTGGTTTAATACTTGATCTATTTCATGGTTTTTCATTTCCTGACAGTTCTACGGCTCTTTACTTTTTCTTTTTGTCTTTTGTTTCACTGAGAAGCAGGCTCAGAGTGGGACTCATTTTCCGTCCTGGTGTTTTATCCCTCAGACCAACTCACTCTGGATCTTGTCCAAATCCTCCAGACGAGCCACTCTGGACCTGCTGAGATGTGATGTGTGAATCTGGACCTAAATATGAATATTGAATTTCAGATTTTTAATCCAATGAATATATAGAATTGCATTTTCAAAGAGGTGTAATAAAATTTCAAAGCAAATCACTTCATTTTGAAAATACTGAATTTAATGTCATATTTAATATAACAATTCCAATTCAGTTTCTCATGGCAAAAATCTCAGCCTGTAGTTTGTGGAACATTCCTCAATAAAAGAAACTCAAATTAACACTGCAATGATGTGAAATCAACACTGTAGAGATCATCAGAGCATCGAAATTTAATAAAGCATATTTTAAATAAGTTGCTGTTACTGCACTGAGGGAAGATGATACGAGGTTTTACCTTTTTCATGAGTAAAATGAGAAAAATAGGATAAATAATCAAAGTAGAAACTAACTTCTGTAAGTTTCTCTGTTTCTTTAAACACACCATGCTGAGTATGAAGAAAAAAGATCATTTTCACTGAGCATGTGCAGTTTTAGTGCAGAGTTTGAGTCATGAGAAGAAGATGAGGCTTTTATTCTGAAAGTTTTTTAGTTGAAGGAAGCTTTTCCCTTTCGAAAGTGAAAGTAGTTCGAGACGGACCAATCACACCTCTGGGGGAGTGTGTGTGTGTGTAGTGTATAAAGAGCAAGTGCGCTCTGACGGAGGAGTGCTGTAGCTGAATCATGGAGCTCTTCCTCCTCATCCTCTGTGTCCTGGTAACAGCTGCTGATGGAAACAGTAAGAGACATTTACACTCCTCTGATGTGATGATCACTTATCTTATTTATTCACTGGATGAAAGAAGTCAAACCCTGCAGGATGGAGGCAGAGCTGACAGGTTTTTAATTTGAATCTCAATCATTACACTGAGATCACTTCATCCGAGAAATATTGAACCCTGATGTTAATAATCAGCTGACATCACTGCTGCAAGTGTGTGTGTGTGTGCGTGTGTGTGTGTGTGTGTGTGTGTGTGTGTGTGTGTGTGTGTGTGTGTGTGTGTGTGTGTGTGTGTGTGTGTGTACAAAGGCGTTTCCTCCTTGTTGATCTTGGTGCAGACTGATGTATTTGTGACGCTCGCTCTCCATTTCCTGTTTTTTTTCTCCCTCATGGTCGTTGCATCGATGAAACTTTAGATGGATTTCTGAGTTTCTGGATGTTTCTATGAACTGTGTAATAAACTATTTGCAGGTCTCACAGTATTTTCTTAAATGAAGAATTGTTTTGTCAAAGAATGAACTTTTCTCCTTTATTTGTATTTGAAGCTTCTGTCAGAGCTGTTATTTCCTGCTGCGCTGGTTTTGATGCTGATGACCCCTGTGAGGAGGGAACAGTTACACCACTAAAATACTCACAATAAGAGAAATAATTCACTGTAAAAATACCAGAAGATTAAATTTGATCAGAAAAATCATAAAACATGGACAGGACAAGCTCTACAAAGACAAAAATTCACAGAAAAATGAGATTAAGTCACAACAAAAATTCCGAAAATGCTGGAAGAAAACACAGAGTAGAGCAGACAACAATCTGCCAGTGTTAGTGAATCCAGCAGAGCAGTTTCTGGAGTTTAAACTGAAATCTTGTCTCATTCTTTCTTGATGGAGGATTTCAAATGCTCCACAATCCAGGATCACCTTTCTTCTTCTTTTTCAAAAACAAACAAAATTGAAAAAAATAAAAATAAAAAAAACTCAAACCAAGTTTGTTTGCAGATGTTCCCCCAGCTGTTTATTTTATTGAAGCATGACAGATTTTTTTTCTTAACTGTTTTTGTTCCTGTCCTTATTTTTGTGAAAAATCTTACAGTTATCGAATGAAAAAACATATATGGCCAGTATTTGTCATAAGTTGGAAAAAATCATCTTATGCAAATAAAGTCACTCTTTTTTATATTTAGGTGATAAGAAAATGAATTTAAACATAAATATTATATAATCAATTTGTCTTTGTTCTTCTGCTAAATATGACTGAGGTGCTGCCTTTAAGCGTCCAAAAGAAGTCAGGCCCAGTCCTCAGTGAGTGTGTGGATCACAGACTTTAAACCTGATGATCACACAGTCACACACATGAGCTGCACAGTCTGACAAATGAAGCTTTGTTTTTCTGCTGATGGGGTTTGTCAGCCTCCAGGCACTTAGGTAGCGCTGTTTACTCAGATGGTTTCAGTCACTGATAAGCTTCCAGTAAAGACTCAAGTATAAATCTGTATAAATAACACAACCACTGACATATTCAGCTGTCACAGCAAACCATAGTTTATTGAAAGGTAAACACCAGCTATAACTATCGTTACATAACTCTGCGGCTACAGGAGATGACATTAGCCCGGTCATCTTATACCATTATCAGCACAAGCATGTTATATAGGCTGTTATCTTGATAAAACAATTACATTACCACTGAGAAAAAAGACCATTTTGTAACGTTAACTAACTTAAACGATAGGAACATGGCTTGTCCGCACCGGACGCTATTGACAAAAGATCGTAAAATAAAATAAAAATAAATGTTATGCAACAACGAAGTAAATAATCCATAAAATGGGTCTAAACTAAGATAATACAATGGTTTTCGTAATATTTATATCTCCATTAACAAAGAAAATACTAAATTTGTAGCTCACCTTCTCTGCCGCTTTGGACGCCATGTTTATTTACCGACAATACGCAATGCATTCTGGATGTCCCTTAGTCCCAAGGGTGGTGTCGGAGAATCTCAGTATTGAGGGAGATACAGCCTCAGTCTCACCCCTCAACCTTAACATTCTGAGAATCGGGACAGCACTTACACTTCGCGGGAGCGCGCATTTTGAGATTGAGGGTTAAGATTGAGGGTTAAGACAGGAATTGGAATTCACCCTTAGACTCCAGTCCATGGAGGTGGAAAAGTGCAGTTCCTCTTAAAGTCCCAGTTCCCAAGGAAAGGAAAGTTCCTGCGGTCAAAAAGCACCTTTTGTTTTCAAACATCTACCTCAATGTTCAACATATTTCTAAAAAAAAAAAGCACTTAAAATGAACTAAATTTAAATTATTCATCAAAAATGCAGGTCTGAGAAGAGACTTGATAAACATTTTCATTTTCTCCTGATGGTTGAATATGTCAGGCTCATACATGAGGAGTTACAGATTCAGCTGTTTAATTCTTCAGTGCACAATTTTTACAAAGTGAGCTGAGCTCTGTCTGTGCTGTGAACTTGTGTGAGGTTGTTTGAGGTGAGGAGGGCGGGGGAGGGGCTCAGATAAACCATCAGCACTAACAGACAGCTCTCTTCCTCCTGAATCATGAGGCGTCTAAAGCTGAATGTTTATCTTTATTTTCTTTTAATTCACGGGAAGACAAAAGTCCTGCAGTTGTTTAGTCTTGTTTGTTATTCTTGTTTCTTTTGGATTCAAAGCCTCAGCAAATGTTTCTCGTGGTGTCTCCTCTCTGTTAACATGCCAGCTGTTCTCACCAAGGCTCAGGCAGGTTCAGGTGTGTCCTGATAAACGGCACAATAAATAATGGAGCTGTTATTTCTTCTTTATTACCTGACCTTCTCTCTTATCACCTCACTGAGCTGACTTCTTCCTTCTGATTGGTCAAAACCTCCTCACATAGGTTATTGAATCTGAACAGCAAAGGTGACGCTGAGGACACAAATCCACCATAAGAAGTCTGACCACATTGATAAGGTTTATGACTTTATCACTTCCTGTTAAGATCAGTTTATAACAGCATCAGTAAACAGCAAAGAAGAAACAGCAGGGAGCTACGTGACATGGATGAAAGTGGAGAATCAGACAAAGCCTCCATATTCCAGGACACACTTTGAGCTTTGATAAAAGTTACAGGACTGGATAAGGGGGAATTCATGGTCAACAGACTTAAAAAGTTAAAGGAAGAGAAGCTCATACAGGTGCCTCTGTTCTGCATCTGTTTTCAATGACAACAGAACTAAAGATCAGAATTTTAATGAGAATGAACATTTCCGCAGTAACACAGTCAGGACTTTGAGGTGAAAGAATAAATTAAGTTTGATAATTTGATCTGTAAGTGAGTGGAAGGGATCACTTTTATCATACAGGTGGTATAAGCTGCTGAAACTGAGGGTTTGTTTTTTTCAGCTGCATCAATAAATTATTTTTAAATCAATAAATGTATCTTTCCATCAATATTTTGTTTTTATCTTCAGTTGTTAGCTGGGTGTGGGTGGGTGAGGACATTCACTTGCTTTACATCAGCTCTGCTGCATCTAAAACAAAAGGGCAAGGTGAGAAGAGCAGGAAGGAAAAAAACAGTTTTTGTCTTTCACAATAAGCCGACATGATGATTTACTCATGCACTTCTGTGTGACTGTTAAAGTTCCTTTGCATGTTAACATATTGATTTCTTTATGTGTGTGTTTCTCTCCCAGGTCAAGTGGTGGTGAAAGAAGACAGTGATGTAGTTTTACCCTGTTCCCTCAGCTCCAAAGAGAACCTGAAGTCAAAGCTCTTTGACTGGAAGAAAGACAAGGAGACGGACAGAGAGAAGAGGGTCTTCATGTATGATAGAGGCGGTTACTCTGGAAAAAACTTTTCAGATCAGGACAAACAGTTTGAGGGTCGAGCCTCACATTTTCCAGAAGAACTGAAGGTGGGCAACGCCTCCGTAAAGATCACAAAGACCAAGTTGTCTGACAGTGGAAGCTACAGCTGTATTTTTCCTGATCTTCAGACATTCAGAGTTGAGCTTGTTGTTGGTGAGTTTTCATCATCAAACACTTGAAGATGTTTCAGATTTACTGTGAGGACTGGTTTAAGAGTCACAGATGGACTTTTATCAACCAGTCAGAATACACATGGTTAAAATCTGTGACACACAGCTTAGATCAAACTATCACATTTAGAAATGTATTTATTCATGAAGTGAGCAGGGTCAATTGTTTTTACATTACCAAGTTCACAACATAACATTCAACTCTTTTTTCTGCAATGGTATGTTATTCTAAATTTATTTTGAATTTACTAGATATGCTTGACTGTCTTTGAAACATTCCCTTTTTATACTGTTTGATAAGAACTCATAGGACACATGTTCATTACATTGAAGTACAGTGAACAATGTGAGATTTCATTATTTCTGTGGATACCAATAATGGCTGTGAACATCGAAACTAACAAAGTGTTACACAAGTGAAATCAAGTTTCCTTTAAGTTTCTTTTTTTAATTTCACTTTATTTGAACACAATAAATCAGTCATTAGATAGGCTATTAAGCAGAGTGTCCACCTGAAGTTATCCATGGTTTCTGTTGCACCTCAAGTCTGTTACAAAGCCATTCTGCTTTAAAAAGTGCAGTTAAAAGAATCTCCAGCAGGTGTCTACAAAGCTCTGTAAAACTTTGATAGAGTTGGTAGCTGAAGATGTTCAATTTCATTCATTTCATTCATTCTTAAAAAATATTCTCGATAGTTGAATAAATCTTTTGTAGGTTTTCAGATTTGCATTTTTCCTTCCAATGTACCTCGCTAAACATATCAATAAGGTTAATCATCATTTATTATGTACTGGTTTAAGATGGGTTAAATACGGAATGCCTTTCCAGTGGACAAATAATCTTTAAATAAGCCATTTTAAATAATTTATATCAAAATAAAACTGATATAAACTGAGTGTACATTTGTTTGTATTTTTAAATTCACAATACAGGGAAATATAAAGATGTACATTGTTATTTTTAAAGAAGCAGATGACACAAAGCTGTTTTTCTTGTATTATCTTTTATCTATTTTTTTATTTATTTGCTCATATTCATGAAATGAGATGTAGATAGCTCTAAATAAGCTTGTAGCTGTATTTTTTAACTTTTAAACGAAGCCAGTTGAGCTCTTGGTCCTGTTAATAATCTCTGTGCAGCAGAAAATACAGAAAAGTGGCACTAACTTTGTTTTTCACTCTGCATTAAAAAGTGACAAAAATAGCTCTCACCCCATAAATGTTTAAGGATGATGAGAGGATGGTTAACTTAACATGCTCTTTGACTCTTTAACACCAATCCAACAGTAATGACACAAACTCCAATGCTGCAACTGAAGCTTGTTTATTAAATCAGACTTTTTTTCATTATTTTAGGGTGTCACATTAAATGTATTAAACTGCTCATTTTAAGGACAATGATACCTGTGTGTCATGCCTATGCATCTTAAAAGCACTCTAACCTTTACTTTGTTTTGTTTTTTTTCTTTCAGAGTGTATCTTAACTTCTTGAGGTTTGTCACGACCATGAATACTTTTTAGTCTCTTCACACAAAGTCAAACTAGTTTATGATTTTTTTTTACCTTAAAGAAACTGTGACTGGTTCTTCTGTCACTGTTAATGTGAACCCTCTGAGGTGTCATAAATTAAGTTATCATGACTTGAATCACACACACAGGCATTATGGGGAATGATTTAATGAACAAAAACAAAACCTTATTATTGTTTTTCTTTATTTTTATCTTCGAATCCAATGAAAAAAATCATAATAAGGACTATCAGTGTGAAATTCACAGAATATTTCCCTTAACATGTCTTCTATGCCAGTGTAAAGTTTGATGCTGACAGACCTAAGGAGCGCTCAGATATTTTAGAAAGTGCAGTTCAGAGCATCTCCTGTAGGTGTCCACAGAGCTCTACAAAACTTTTGCAAACTTACCAAAAGAAGACATTAAACCAATCTATAGTCACTAAATAAGTGAATGAAAATATATCAAAGTGTTTTATTGAGCTGTAAAATAGACTAATTCAATACTTACATGATTACTCTCTTTATACGCATTTATCAATCAAGTCTATGACCAAACATCAAAGATATTTCTCTGTTGTAACTTGTCCTGTCGTCACTAATAATCATTGACCGGTAACTTCACTATTTAGTTAGACAGGTAATTTCTGCGGCGACGAGCTCTGAGTGTTTATTCAGTGCTGACTTTCTATTGGCTGATTGCAGCTGTCAATCAAACTAAAGTGGCGCTCGTGGAGAGATACTGTTCACTGATTGGCTGTCAGGATTAAAACTTGAGAAGATTCGTTACCTTCGGTCGTAGAATGAAGCTGATTGGTCCATTTTGTTAAGTTAGTCTTGACTGATTACATAGATACCAATTATGGTAAGTCAAAACTTTTGTTGACGATTCCGCGTCATTGGTTAATGTCTGTTTCAGAAGATTAATAAACGGCTCTAATTCTTTCCCACGACAGGTTTGAGCTTTGTCTGAATATTTTATTTACCTTTGTTAATGCAAAAATGGGCTGTTGTTGAGGGGCACCGTGTTTGTGCTTTAAAATAGCCTCATTTATTTAGAACTATTCAGTTTTAGACCAAAAGATACTTTTAAACGGTAAATTGTCAGGATGACTGGAAAACAACAGACAATTCACAGTCGCAAACTGAGAGCTAACTGTCGTGAAGTCACGTATCATGAAGAGGAAATTCCTGAATCCACGGGAAAATGAGCCCTTAAGCTTTTAAATACGGTATAACATGTATGTATTGACGCTTACAGACACAATAAAAATACAGTTTACGGTTAATATTAGTCTGAATGCGTGTTTCTGGGGTCGCGTGCAACCTCCACGCATTAAAAGATTAAAGGACAGAAGAGGAGATAAAGGCTCAGGTGAGTTCTGATGATGTCTGACAGGTGTATCCTGAGTTCAAATCAACATGTATGATGTTTAATTATTCACAAGACTATAAATCTATAACTCATCCGTTTGGACGTCATTCTACAATTTACAGCATTATCAACACGTATCATACTAAAAATAAAAGTTAATCCTTTCATAATAAGCACCAGAAATGTTTTTTTTCTTAATAGTCTTATCAAAGAGACTGCTGACATTGTAGAAATATGAATGTAAGACATTTGGGAACCCCGTGACTTCATCAACCTGCACTGATACGATGGTGGGGTGTACTAAAAATCACAGATGTTGGTGTAATAGTATGTCTGATGCTGATTTTTAAACAAAAAATAGTTGCGTTGTTCAGGTAAACAAAGTAAAGGTGCAAAAAAAAAAATTAAGAAAAGTTTATGTCAAAATACAACTATTACAGATACTCTAAGGACAGAGTATTACGTTTTACCGTAGTTGTCAAATATATATGGCACTTTTCAATCATTTTTGGGTTAGATAAAATGATGTTGTCATTTGTAGCAGAAAAAGCCAGGCTGTATTGAACAGTGTTGAATGTGGATTGCTCTGTTGTGGGTCTCTAATCACATATCATTAAACAAGCTTTATATTTTATCTTTCTAATGTTTTTGTGTCCTCTAATTTTAGCTCATAAATATATGCCAGCATGTACAGGATTTGAATGTATCCTGATTCCATGTTACATATGTTCTAAAAAAAATTGTTTTCTTTCCTTGTAACAGTTGCATGTCGAAAACCATCAACCAAGCAGATCAAGGTTACAAATGACCAGGCTCTGCTGCAGTGTGTTGTTGAAGGAGCTTTTCCTAAACCTGAGGTGGAGTGGAGGGATGGCTCTGGAAACATCCTGCAAGCTGAAAAAACAAAGGAGGAAAATTCAGCAGGCCGCTACGACATCATCCTCCAAACTACTGTGACCAAGAGCGACAACTACAGCTGTGTAGCTACACAGAAGGAGATTTGTCACCAGGTGCCTGATCACATCCTTGTGTACCTCCCTGGTGAGTTTTTTGTTTTGTATTTTTTAAATGAAAAATTGAGATTGTTTTAAACTCTTTCCGTGTTGAGGTCTGTCTAAAGCCTCAGACACATCAACAGAAACTAGAGAAGCTCAGTTGCCAGTTAAATCTGTGACAATGTTTAAGTGATTCAGCCCTTGTCTGGTTTGACTGTATGAGATAATTAACAATTGGAGGTATTGTTGGAGCAGATCAGGAATTCTGAATCGTTGTGCTGACTCTGTCCTCACTCACCTCTCCTTCTTCTCAGAGCTTTGACCTTGACTCACCTTTAAAGAGAAATGAGTCAAATGTCTGATCTTTGAAGGTTGTTGCTGTGATCTCTTCCTCTTCTGTTTGAAGTGATTTTGTAGAGATCAGTAGCTGAGAGATGCTTTCTGTCTCTGTCTGTCTGTCTGTCTGTCTGTCTGTCTGTCTGTCTCTCTCTCTCTCTCTCTCTCTCTCTCTCTGCTCACCTTGTCTGGATAACAGGATGTTGCTCCACTTTTCTTTAGCAGAGATGGTTGGGGGTCCAGTAGCTCCTCAGGCTGCTCTCACACCTACTTTGACCTGATCTGATTCTTATTTTCCTTTGATTTCATACAAGACTTTCAGAAAGAAGAGAGGGTGTGAAGAAAACCAGAGAGGAGTAGAAGTGTTAGAGAGCTGTTTCTAGTCTAAGTGCTGGTTTTCTCAGAAAGATCTCTAAGTCAAATATGCTCCATCACAGTAGCAGCATCAGTATCTCTGAGCTCAGTGATGAATCAGAGACTAAACTCTGTGACAGCCTCACAAACAAAGGAAGTGGAGAACAGGTGAGTATGATCAGACAGGCGAGCTTAATAAAGGGAGCATTGAGAGTTTGGATCATCCACACAGCTGAGCCTTCACACCATCCACACCTTCAACAACCAATGCTTCATATTTTATCCACTTCTTTTACAACAGAAATCTTTTTCTTTCCTCTAAATGTCATCATCTGAGGAGATTTGAAACACTACAGGTGCAGTCTAATGGTTCAGGTGTTCAAACCTCTTCAGTTTGTCTGTTCTTCTTCGTGATGAGAGGCAGAAAAGGTGTTAACGCAGCTTTGAAAAGACTCTCAGCATTGAGTGAAATTAAAAAAGTTTCACAGATATGTGAAGATATGTTTACACCTACAGTGTTCTTTTCCCTTATTCACTGTTCTTCCTGTTTTTCTTCTCTTCTTCTCTCCAACTCTGTGTAATCACGGAGAAGACACATGTATAACCCTGTATATATCCTTCAAAGTATATTATACACTTTCTGTTTGTCACTGTGTTCACAGGTGCAGCTTTAGATCCGATTGTCACTAGTCGTCAAACAGAGGATGGACTCATGCTGCAGTGTAAGGTCGTTGGAGTTTCCTCAAGTATTGGAGTAGAGTTGAAGGACAGTTCAGGAGGAACCATTCCTGCAGAAAAATTACTGTCACAAGGAAGAGGAGGAAGCTTCGACATCATCCTCCAAACTACTGTGACCAAGAGCGACACCTACAGCTGTGAAGTCTCATCAGAGACCAACCAAACATTCAGTACTCAGATTGATGGGACTCTTAAAGGTGAGATTTGTTTCTATCCAAACTACTGTAGAGAAATTACCCAGGTGCAGTCCAAAGGTTCAGGTGTTGTCCAAACGTCTTCACTGTGTCTGTTCTTCTTCATAATGAGAGTCAATGAGGGTGTTTGAAGCTGCAAGTAGTCAGACTTCTTCAGAGGTTACATTAGTTTAAAATGTGAATTTTCTCTTAAAGCTTCTATGTGTGATGTAGATTTCTATTGTAAACTGTAATTTAGGGACACAACGACATGAAATTCTTTGGCTGAAATTGAAAACTGAATTTGAAGAAACCAAGGCCGAAAAACCGAACAAAACCATTTTGCCAATTACTAGTCCCATTCCAAAGTTGATAGCAGGACTGGAGTGGGACTCATTTAATCCTGGAGTTTCAGGCTTCAGACGGGCTCACTTTAGATCATGACACAAGTTACGTGCCTCAGCATCAAACTGTTATTAAAATCATCCTTATGTTATAACACACATTTTAGATTCTTGGATGGTGGTTGTGTTTTCTGATTTGCTGTTGTGATTTGCACTTCAAGGTCTACGTATGCCTTCACCCTCTTGTTTCTTTTTCATCCTGCCACAGTGAAAAAGTTATTTTGACACATGGCATCAGACTATTATGCTTTTCTTCTCTCTTTGATTCTCACCCTTGCTCTTCTTACTGTCCATGTACCTGCACATGATCCTCAGACAAACACCGCTGGGCGTGCATGGATATGTTGTCACGGTAACTGACAGCAATGTATGTGGAATAAGAAAAGCTAACAGTGCAGCTTTCATTTAACAAACTATATGGTCTTATGTTATTAATCTTATTAACATGATGGGATGTAATATCTGTCTCTTCAGATGCATGTTCCCATTTCTCGTCTCTCACTATCACGCGTTCTGCTCAGACACACACAGGAACTTAAGAGTGACACACACACACACAGACGAGCATAGCGTGTTGTCACATAGCGTAAAAAGTCAGGACATCCACCCGAAGACAAGAAAATCTCTGTTTTAAGCGCTCCCAGGGCACATCACCAAGGTGTCCATCCTCTTGTCTCTGTCCACATGCTGGCTGCAGCTTTTACTAGCGTGATCACACATTTCTTTTTCTACCACGTTTTTTCAGCACTGAAAGTCTTACAACCAAAAATGCGCTTTTGAGCCATTTTCGGCCGAATATTTCCGGTTGCCAAAATTTCGGTGCATCTCTACCGTAATTATTGACTACTATATCAAAAGATCTTGAGCCTGAATCTAAAAGTGTCCAGTTCGCCTTTGTAAAGCTGCTGCTGTCCTACAAACATTCTCTGTGTTCTCGAATCCAACTCCAGAGCGTCTGGTTAGAGCCTTTTCACTTTATTTTAGATTTGATTGATTAAAGATCTTTGAGTGTTATTCATTGCTAATTTTATTTACCAATTAATAAGACACATTATGCTTTTTTTTCATCTTGATTCTGTCCCTTAGTTGCCTCCATAGTAAAATAATCTCTATTTTTCTCTCACTGGCATTTGAAAACTCTTATTTCAGCCTCTGTCTGAAACACTTTGGTAGAGCTGCTGTCTCTAAAGGCTCCCTGCTTCACAAACCCCCTTGGTGAGAGGCCTGTCAGGGGCGAAGCTATAGGCAAACCTTGGTGTTTGAGGCCCTCCTCTCCAAGGTGTCATGACTGATAAAGGAGATCCTCCTGTGATCATTTCAGCAGCTCTGGTGAAGATCTGCTTTGCTTTTTACAACAGACTGTTTTTGATAGAGAGATCTGCCTTTGGCTTTGTTTTGTTTTTTCGGGCGGAGGAAAAGTTAATTTAAAGGGCCCATATTATGCTAAATTCACTTCTGAATGGTTTTCTGCCAGTAATATGTAACCCCAGCCTGTCTACAAACCCCCCTAAAATGAGAAAATTCTCTCCTCTCCCTCTCTTGCCAGCTCCTCTTTTCAGAAAATGTCTGCTCAAACAGGTGGATTGGAACAAGAGCCCTCCATGACGGCATGAAGGGAAATAACTCCTCCCTAACTCCTCCCTCCTCCAGCTTGATTGGCTACCTGTCTCCAGAGAGGCCCCTCTGGAGGCAGGGAGAGACGTGGCTTGAGCTGAAGGAGGGACAGTCCACAGAAACAGCATGTTCTCAGTAGAGCTGACTGGAGAGAGTTTCAGATTGACTGAAGTGAAGGAAAAACCTGATATTTTAGACAACAAACTTTAAATTGACTATTATGGGACCTCTGAGACCTATATGAATCTGCTGAAAAGGAGCATAATATGGGACTATTAAAGACAGATTCTCAGACTGAACTTACATTCTTTAAATCCTTAAATAGGAAACTGATGATCAGCTGATTTCAGTTGCGGTAGGTGACAGAGGAGAGGGAGCCACATGAATAAAGGATTTTCTCCAACATAGTCAAGCTGCTTTAAGACCATCTCTTTGTGCTGGCCAGCCTTGGACACTGCTCTCTGTGACATCATGACCATAATAATTCATTTTTGTCTTTGTAAAGAAGAAAAAGAAGAAAGAGAGCTTTAATAATAAGGATGAAACTTTGAGTCCAGCTTTAGTTTGGTTTGTGGATGATGAAGATTGTGTGGATTTCTGTGTTTGTCCACATTTCAGTCCTGTCATCACTTCATCTTTATGTAGAGCCTGTAAATCTGAGGCCTTTGAAAAGCTGAACTTAGCTCTAAAAACACGGATGTGGATCAAACTTTTAGAGCTGGAGGTGATGAGTGTGAGCAGGCGAGGAGGAGCAGGAGCATAGTAAGCATCATCAGATCAGAGCTGACATCACTGTTCCTGCTTACATTCACCCAGAGCTGCTTTCATCTGCACACACACACACACACACACACACACACACACACACACACACACACACACAGAGGAGGATGCTCACCTGCAGCTCTGCTCTTAGTCTCACCGGGTCGCTGCTCTTGTGTGCGGGTCGCTGCTCTTGCATCAACCGGTTGGAGCGCCGAGTGGCTTCTTCTTTAAACTTCTTCTAGCTTACTGCTATTGTTACCGTAGTGAAATGAATTTTATCAGAGTCATCTACACTTTGGCAGCTCTTCACATTTTGGCTGATGCGATCGCTGCTTTATCCGCGGAGAAAGTTAGGATCACTGACACGTGTGAACTATTACTGCATCTCAGCCTCAGTCCTGCCGCGTTCTCTCCCGACACACTCCGAGAGGGGGTTCGGAAATGGGTACTCGAATCCTGTCCCTCCTGTCCGGCCCCTCCTTGCACCACAGACCTGTTCTGCAGCATTTTTTGGAGTGGTGCAATTCGTCCTGCCTGGAACTGAATGTCAGTAAAACCAAGGAGATGGTGGTGACCTTTTCCAACAGCCAAAGGGAACTGGCAGCTGTCACCACCATGACCCATGGTTCTCCAGTTGAGACAGTTGCGGAATATAAATACCTGGGCACCATCTTAGACCACCAGCTGAGATTCTCCTCTAACACCAAGGGGGTTCCTGAGAAAATGCCCCCAGAGGATGTATCTACTCCGCAAACCAAACTCCTTTTCTGTGAGTAAGAATATCTTGCTCACATTCTGCTATACATTCATCAAAAGTGTGTTAGCCTTTTCCATATGCTGTTGGTATCACTCCATCACTCTACAGGACCGGAACCGCCTGCATAACATTGTGAAGGTGTGTTCCAAGATTATTGGACTGCCCACTCGTCATCTCAGTCCAGTGTATGAGAAGCGGGTACGCAGCCTAGCCCTTCGTATTCTCAGGGACACGACTCATGCTCTGTTCCCAGCACTTGAGCTGCTTCCATCTGGTCGCAGGCTTCAATGTCCAGCCTGCAAGACCCAGAGAAGGAGAACTACTTTTGTGCCTAATGCTGTTCTCCTCCTGAACTCTAAGGGGTTATGACAATCTATCTTGGAGTTCAACATGGTGCAATATTGTTCAAGTGCTTTAATGCTAGGCCCCCTTTGTGCAATAGCCATTTGCTTCTAAATACTGATCTCCTTAAGTGTTATTATATTTATTCTTCTGCTTTTAACCTGTGCAAGCAACCATTCATTCTGACAGCAGGCCTGTCAGCGCACACAATTTGCTTTTTATAAGCTCTTTACTGTTTTGTGTACTTTACTGTTTTGTGTACTTCTTGTTTGCCACTCCAAGCTTTTCTAATTGCCCCTTGAGGATAGATAAAGTTTTTTCTAATTCTGATTCTGATTCTGATTCACCGGACACCTCACACCTGATACAACCTCTGACACCAGCACAATATCCGACTCACATATACACTTTGTTTCAGGATCATCCACTGGATTGGTCATTGCTGTGGTGTTTCTTGGTGCTGTTGTTCTTGTTCTTGTTGGCATCTTGATTAAACTTCTCAACGGAAGAAATTCTAAGAAAAGTAAGAAGATAATTTTCTTTTTGTCGAAACAATTTTGTTACTTGTGTCTTTTGTATATAGTCTTGACAGTGGTTTTCTGATAATTGCAGTGTTTAGTAGGTATTCACACTTAATGAGCTATTGAGTTAGCAATGATTTTGAACCATCTGGTGTTTTTTTCTTTTTCTTCCTGCAGATGAGAAGAAGAAAGAGACTATGAAAGAAACTGAATCAGACCTTCTACCCGCATGAAGTCTTGAGGGATCACACTGGGAAATTTGACACCATCTGCACTTTTTTATATTATCACACCTGTGGCTGCTAACGTTGGCTTCCTCAATGTCTGCACCTGGAGATAACATAGAATCATCTTGAACTTTGCAAAGATTGTCTACTAATCACAAGGTCGCTGGTTTGATCCCTGACGCCTGTTGTCAAACATGCATCCATGAGAAACATGCTGTTTGTTAATGGGTGTTCATTTGAGTTGGTAAACCGCTTTCTACCTGCAGTCAGTGACCCAAGTCTGCTTGTGTGTATTAAACGTCCAAACTGTAAACACAGACTCTAAAAGCAGGGGACTATTATGGGCAGACTTCTCTTTCTGCTGTAAGTAAATGTGAATCTTTAGAGGCTGCAGTCAAATATTATGAGTCTGTTGGATTCTGTTCCTATTTTTTTAGTCTTGATTTGTGCTGAGCCTCTGTTTCTTTGTCTTTGTATAAGGGTTGATCTAGAATTTGTGCCTCTTCACACCCTGCTTGATCATGCCTTTACAAAGTTTTGAATTGAAACAAAACGAAAATAAATTTATACACAAAACTGCACAAACTCTTTTTGGCTCCCCCAAATCCAGCTAATGCCCTCAGATACTTTCCAGAGCTCAGTTTAATCATACTCTTACAGTCAGCTGAAAAATGCATCACCACAAAGTTAAAAATAGCTATTTTTAAAAGATAGATACATGATTATGATAGAACAATACTGATTTTCATAGATTTAGACAAAATGTCACATGACTGCAGACATTACGACAGCTTGTAGAGTTCTGTTGGAACTGCAGCTCCCCCTGGTGTTGGCTGCAGGAAGAACATATCCAGCACCAAGGACAGTTCTGAACATGTTTCTGCTTTGGCGCCTCAGGGGTCCGTTTCACAAAGCAGGTTCAAGAATCTCTGAGTTAAATCCTGAACTCTGAGTTGATCTCCTCTGAGATAGAAAACTCTGACTTTTCAGCTCCTGAACAGCTAATTTGAGTTTGTTTGATCAACTCGGAGTAGTTTCACCTGGAGTGAAGCGCGTGCACCACCGCTATAAAAAAAGACAGCAGTAGTGGAGCCCCGAATCTACGAGTCACCATGGCAACGGGGAAGCGGAGGGCGGCGTTTTTTTTTTTACCCCGCAAGAACTGGAAATCTTAATGCTCTCATACAGCAAATTTGAATATGATTTTAGCAAAAAAAAAAGTGCAACACCAGAGCCAGGGCTGTCTTAACCTAGTAGTAGGCCCTGGGGCTGAGAGGTTTTGTAGGCCCTACTCCATTGTCCTAATCTACATCAGAAAATTCATCAGTTTCTTTTACAACATACAACTGTGAGTTTTCCTTCTTTAGTCAGAAAACATCAGCATACTTTTGTTAATTTACTTACATGAACACAAAATCAGGTGTTGACATCAAGGTTTAGGGCCAGAGGCAAATCAAAATCACTGGCCCCACCACTTCAACTACTGGCCCAGAAATGAGACTTTTGGTTCAAAAATGAATGTAAAAGAATTTACTTTCAAAATTAGGCAAAGAAACTGTTGTGATGCAAAAGGAATACATAAAAATTCAGTTGTTATTCATGAAGTTCCTCATCCCAAAGGAACCTTTATAGGCTCATGTGTATAATGTGTCTTTTTGTTCGACTGGTCCTCTGAAACTGTTATTCTAACATGATGTAGACCTAAACCCTGAGTGATCTCCTAATCCTAACAATGAGCAGATCTCCTGATTTGACATATCAGAATAGAGAGAATACAGAGTCATTCCCTCAAACGAACTTAGTGACTTTTTTTGACCAATTTATTTTAAGTGTCACCAAATCGTATATTTTAATTTTATCATTAAGTTCTTTAATAAAGTTCATATATTTCATGTCTTACTCTGCCTCTTTAAGGTTGCTCAGGGTGATGTGTTTTTTTCCTACGTTGCTGAACGATCATTGAAGGTATCACCACGCGCAACGTAGGAGTTTTCTCGTGCACTGTAAAACCTGATGAGTAAGTTCAACTCAAATGATTTGAGGAAACCGGTTGCCTTGAATCATTTAAGTTCATTAACTTACACTGTATAAGTTCAGAAAACTAATTCATTTGAACTCAAGTTACTTAAATGGGCCATTAAAAAGGAAACAGTTGGACCAACTTAATCGGATTGTTTCAATCGGTAACACTTAAATGAATTAAGTTCTTTGAAATTATGTGAGTATGTGTATGTGTTGATTAAGTCAAATGAACTTAATGATTCAACTTCCTTCAAATCAACATTTTATATTAATCTAACAACTTCAGTTGTTTCAACTTGATAATGTGCATAATCCAAAAATAAAATATTGCTCTTTTCTAACCCAACATTCTACCCTATAACATTCATACTTTTGAGTAAAAGTTTGATGACAAACTTTAGAAAACTCCTGTTATATTTTCAGGAACCAGAGCCCCTGCCACATCAAACACAGACACCTGCACGTTCAGGGGTGGACTGTGTCATGAGCTCTAATATCTACTATTCTCCCTCCTCACTCACGGTGACAAAACAATAAACCTTGATTTGGCAAACCAAAAACTTTTGTGTTATCAAGTTGAAACAACTGAAAACTTTAAGTTCGATTAATGCAAAACATTGATTTGAAAACAGTTAAATTATTGAGTATATTTGACTTAATCAAGTGTGTTAATTTAACTTACTAACTTTATTTAAAAGAACTTTATTCATTTAAGTGTGACCAACTGAAACAATTAAGTTAAGTTGGTCCAACTTTTCCCTTTTTTCATGGCACATTTAAGTAACTTGAGCTCAAATGAATTAGTTTTCTGAAGTTATACAGTGTAAGATATTAAACTTAAATGATTCAAGGCAACCGGTTTCCTCAAATCATTTGAGTTGAACTTACTCATCAGGCTTAACAGTGCATTAAAGTAAGTGAAACATCAGAATTCATTATGTTAAGATGAAATAAATCAAAATATTACATCAAGTCTGTAATGCAGGTTTTTAATTTGACATTTTACCAAAAAGAAAAAAAAAACACTGGCAACCTTAACTTAGAAAAAGGAGTGTAATTTATTTTAAAAAATAATATTACTGCAGCTGATCAGAAATTCCCTTTTTACAGTGATATGGTAACACGTGAATTAATTTCATTGTTTAATTTCAACTAAGTTCACTAAACCTGTTTCATTTATTGTTCTATAAATGTTCTATAAATTATATAATATAAATGTTCTATAAATTTTTCCTCATAAGAAGCATTTTTAAGAGCTTACTGAAAGTATGTGACTGAACATATTTTAAATAAAGTTAGTTGAAATTACACTAATTTTTTTATTCAACTTATGGCAACCCAAACCAAATGAGGAAACTGATTGCCTTAAACCACTGAAGTTGTAAAAACTCAATACAAGACAAAAATCATTGGTAATTTATTTCTTGACTTTCACTTCAAGAATTGAAACATCATGTTCTTGCATGGCAGAAAAAAAGTGTGCTTCTTCGATATGCCATTACAGACAATATTTGTCTTATTGCTAATATTAAACACCACATTACAATAACAGTAATCCAAACTTTTAAATGGCATGCAGCACCTCACGTTTTTATTGAAAAGTCTTTTTCCAAATATTTCAGACTCTGCCAGCCCTGCCAAGATGGCAGAAACATAATTTCACCATGAATTGGTTACTTTGATATAAACATTTTACATTTTACATAAATGTATCCAGCTTATGAACTTTGACCCATTTAAAACAGAACTTACATATGTTTAAGATTATGTTTTAACATGACATGACCCTTTTCAAGGTATGGTTCCTTTGGACATTATCATTATTATTATTATTATTATTATTATTATTATTATTATTATTATTGTTATTATTATTATTGTTATTATTATTATTATTATTATTATTATTATTATTATTATTATTATAAATAATTAAAATAATAATATCTTTAACCTTCACCATTATATAAAGATCATTTAAATGGTTAGTGGTCAGTAAAGACATTTTCAAGATTTTAATGTCTATGTCTTTATTCATCTACACATTACACCTGGTGACTAAAACAGTTTACACGTTAACATGTTGAAAAACATTTAAAAAATCAGGCTCATCAACAGAAAAACATTGACCATTTAAACACACACAATGTTCAGGTGTCAAACTGGAGGAGCCTTTTTTCCACCCAATGTGTCCAGTTTTTGTGCATTCAAGCAAAACATCTCACAAAGATGTTACTTTTTTAAACAACACCTCCACATCTTACTCTTGCTCATTTCTCAGAGCCTGCAGCTTCGGCTGAAGAACACCTTACACTCTGAAAAGTATTCCTGCACCGAAACAAATTATTTATGCCAAAACTTCAACTTTAAGTGATTAAATCACAGGTGACTTTTCAAAGTAAATTTATTACATTTTTTAAAGGTAAAATATTCTCAATCCTTTTACATCAATACACTAGTGGACAGTTGTTGCATGGACATGTATTTACAAGGGGCTCACTGCTGTGACTCTTTGTACAACAAGTACAACTGTTACCCAATTGTTTAGCAAAGCTACAGCTTTCAAGTTGTACCCAGAATGCCTTTAAGATTAACCTTACTGTTATTGTCACCGTGAATGAGGAGGGGGGGCAGTGGACACGAGAGCCTGCTGTATGTGGCAATATCACATATGAGCCACGGGCCGTATACTCTCTATGACGTAGGCTGACTGTATACACTCTACAGAGTGGACCAGCCAACTACTCCTCACAGTTGTATACTGTAGTCCAACACACAGTACATGACAGCAGCAACAAGTGCTAAGCAAAATCAAAGTAAAACATCCCAGTTCAAATGAAAAGCTAATAAATATCTACAGGAATTTTCATGGATGGATTGAACCATTTCTTATGGATTCCCAAGAGGAACTGATTATCGATACCCAGCCCTGTTCCTTACCAAACCTTGTCACCACGAGTGAGGAGGGCACACAACAGACATAAGTGCCTGCTGTCCATGGTTACCACACAAAAATGACGCACGCCGTCTACACTTCCCAGTAAAGGCTGCCTGACTGCCCATGTCCTACGGCATAGGCAGGTTGACTGTCTTTCCTGCATGGAGGAGGTGAGCTGTCTATGCTCTGCAGCATAAACCATCTCTGTTTCTGCACTCCATGGTGTAGGCTGGCTGTCTGTCTGCACCCCACGATGCAGGCAGGCTGACTGTCTATCCTGCATGGTGCAGGCAGGCTGACTGTCTATCCTGCATGGTGCAGGCAGGCTGACTGTCTATGACAGCTGGTCTGGTCCATGGAGGACAGGCAGCTGATCCACACGACTGTATAGACAATTGGTGTACACTGTGGTGCGTGGACAGATCTAAACCACAGTGCACAGACAGGCTGTGTTGTGCTTGGGTGGGATCATGTACAGCAGGCTCTCATGTCCACTGTGTGCCCTTCTCACTCATGGTCACAAGGTTTGGTAAGGAATAAACTTCAGTTTGATTGTATCCACTCTATTTTTCCAATGCTTTTTACTCATTTTCTCTTTAGTTCACCAAGTTTTTTAGTTACACATACTTAATTCAGTAAATTCATTGAATCCTTTCATTCAGATACGAATCAAAATGGTTCAAAAAGGTTTGTTTGACTTATTTTCAAAGCACTCAATTCTACTCAACATTCTTCAGTGTAAAAGTGTTTCAGCAATTAAATGAAGTATAAGGCAGGAATTATTTGGAGTCCAAGGTGTACTGAAACTGAAGAAACAAGGTGATGGAGGACAAAGTGACATGTGACATATGAGAGGAAAGTGTTTGCAGGGGGGGTAAATGGATAATATTCCTGTAAAGAGGCCATGCAGAAAGAGTTGTGTTCTTTTTAACAGCACATTGTACCCTGTGGACTGTTTTTTTTCAAAAAGGTTAATGGCTATCTACATTTACACAACAAAGTTAAGTTTATGTATGAAATACCTTCTTTTCCATATTTTCAGCAAACTCAGAATTGTGATTTTAGTTGTTTTAAGCAAACTCATCCATCACTGTACGGTTACGACAAAACGTCATTTTCATGAAACCATCATTAGGTTGGAAAGGAGCAGTATTTGACTTCTGGGTTGCAGACATTATTGAGTTGAAACATCTGAAACTTGAAGTTCTACATAGAGCTTTAAACTGGGGGATGGGTCTTATATGTGGCCTAGCTAGGCCCCGCCCAACAGTCTAATTCCATAGAAAACCCATATGGGGCCATTATAGAACCCACGGACAATCCAGGCCCCACTTTACAGCTTAAGTGTAACCCAAGTATAAACCACATTGGCCCCACATACAAATGCTGGCTGGGTGGTAATCTTCAACAGGTAAAGAGGAGTACTACATTTTCACACTCCCCTCGGTTCAGGTGCACAGTAACAATGGCTTCTGGTGCAGGCCTCATGTCTGTCTCAGATGCATCAGGGTCTCCAACCCAGATCAGCAGGGTCTGCTCTTTCAACTCAGATAAAATGAGTTCAAATCTACTTAAACAAAATAAGTATTTTGAACAAGCTTCAAATGATTGAAAAATACTTAAACGATGAAAGAAAAATGCATGTACTTAAATCTACTGAGTTACTACTACAGTTATTCATTTTTGAGTTAGACCAACTTGATCGAAATGAGTGCCTGCCACTTTTACAGGGAATTAAGTTATTTTAACTTACTTCGTTTATTAAGATACACTGTTAGGTTTTACAGTGTGCGTTTTCTTGCCCACAGCTCTCAAATTTGATTATTTCAAGTTTACAGTTGAAGCTGTTGAAGTTCAACAGTTTAGAAGAGATCGTTGATAAGTTACATCGTAAATTATTATCTGCATTGTATCCCAGCCAACTCCAGGGGTCTCTCCTGAGCATTTTCAGCCCCTTTTCTCCTTCGACTGTTCCGCTGTTTCTCCTTTGTTTCATTTTGGACGACACTGTCCAGCCTTTGACTGGTAACCAGACGTTTTAAAAGAAGATTTGAAGGAGAACCCCCTGCTCTGCAGTCATGTTCAGTTCTTCAATCTAACGTTTTTAGATCACTGACGGGAAAAGCGAGAGAGCGTGGAGCAATCTCTGCTGTTACTTGACGCGCAGATTAATTTCATCCAGTATGCGCGCGAATGCGCGCAAAGAAACACGCATGAAACGTTCACTAAAGCAGTCAATAAAACACTATCTCACACTGATAACGGACAGAACAACAGTATCAATCATCTAATCAGCAGCCACGTACGTGAAGTATTAAATGATTGACAGAACACTTGACAAGTAACAAAACAATGCGACTTTTCCAGCTTATCAATAGGCCCCTTGACTTGGTAGGCCCCTGGGCTTCAGCCCAGGTAAGCCTGTGCATTGAAGCGGCTGCAGCTGCAAAAGAGAGGGAGACGGTGTGAGAGAACATTGCTGTTCTGGTCAATACGTAAGTTTAAATGTAGTCCGACAATCACAATAATATTACAGGGGAAAACTGCTTGAATGTAGATCATTCATTTATTTCATTTAGGTGCAGTCCTGCGAGGAGAGAGGTGCACTTGGCTGGAACTTAAGATGAAATCTAAAAACATTGTTCAAACAGGTGAGACCTCCACACAATCTCACGGGTTTACCTCATTTTGATCACATTTTACATTGTAAAATAAGTATTACATGGCTGTTTGACTGTGCAGTTGTTTTATCTCCAACATAATGCTGTTTACACACACAAACAGTGCATCACAAAAGTGAGTACACCCCTCACATTTCTGCAGATATTTAAGTATATCTTTTCATGGGACAACACTGACAAAATGACACTTTGACACAATGAAAAGTAGTCTGTGTGCAGCTTATATAACAGTGTAAATTTATTTTTCCCTCAAAATAACTCAAAATATAGCCATTTATAGCTAAACCCCTGGCAACCAAAGTGAGTACACCCCTAAGAGACTACATCCCTAAATGTCTAAATTGAGCACTGCTTGTCATTTTCCCTCCAAAATGTCATGTGACTTGTTAGTGTTACGGGGTCTCAGGTGTGCATAGGGAGCAGGTGTGTTCAAATTTGTAGACCAGCTCTCACACTCTCTCATAGACCAGTGACTTTCAAGGTTGTACCGTGGAGTACCGTTTCTTGAGAGACTCCTAGAATTTTCTGCATAACAACACGATGTACTTCTACCGGTTCCGATGTTCTTCTAATGGTTGTGGGACTTTGACTCGACGTCGTGTCACCGATTCTAGTAGGTCGCAAAATTTTCTCGTCCCAGGTCTCAGAACAGACCTCGTGTTGATCGTCCAGAGAAGCTGAGTGCACGTGCTCAGCGTCACATCCAAATGCTTTCTCTGAAAGATCAGCGCAGGAGTGCTGTCAGCATTGCTGCAGAGATTGAAGAGGTGGGGGGTGAGCCTGTTAGTGCTCAGACCATACGCCACACTCTACATCAAATTGGTCTGCATGGCTGTCACCCCAGAATAGAATAGAATAGAATAGAAGTTTATTGTCTGACACAAAGGTGACAGAAATTCATCTTATGACAGGCCTCAGTTGCATCAAAGACACACATTCACACATTCCCCATCATACTAGTACACACATACATAACAAGAACTTTAAACTTTAAACTTTTTAAAAGACCAGAGTTAAAAAAAAAAAAAATACTACTAAAACTACTGGGTTATGGTACTTTTGCTGTTGAGGGCTGTGATTGCCGTTGGGATGAATGATTTTTTTATATACTGTTTTCCTGGCCAGTGGGACCTTGTATCTCCTGCCTGATGGGAGGAGACTGAAGGACTGATGGAGGGGATGGGACTGGTCCTCTGTGATCAGGGTGGCTTTCCTGATCACAGAGCGTTCATACAGATGGGATAGTGGAGTTTGGGCTGAATGAAGCCTCTTCTGAAGTCAGTACACAAGAAAGCCTGCAAATAGTTTTTTGAAGACATGTCAACAAAGCACATGGATTACTGGAACCATGTCCTATGGTCTGATGAGACCAAGATTAATTTGTTTGGTTCAGATGGTCTCAAGCATGTTTTGCAGTGACGAGGTGAGGAGTACAAAGATAAGTGTGTCATGTTCTACAGTCAAGCATGGTGGTGGAAATGTCATGGTCTGGGGCTGCATGAGTGCAGCAGGTGTCGGGAAGCTACATTTGATTGAGGGAAACATGAACTCCAACATGTACTGTGAAATACTGCAGCAGAGCATGATCCCCTCCCTCCAGAAACTGGGTGGCAGGGCAGTGTTCCAGCATGATAATGAGCCCAAACACACTTCTAAGACGACCACTGCTTTACCAAAGAGGCAGAGGGTAAAGGTGATGAACTGTCCAAGCATGTCTCCAGATCTAAACCCAATAGAACATCTTTGGGGCATCCTCAAGCGGAAGGTGGAGGTGCACAAAGTCTGGAATATCCGCCAGCTCCGTGATGTCGTCATGGAGGAGTGGAAGAACATTCCAGTGGCAACCTGTGAAGCTCTGGTAAACTCCATGTCCAGGAGAGTAAAGGCAGTTCTGGAAAATAATGGTGGCCACACAAAATATTGACACTTCAGAAACTTTCACTAAGGTGTGTACTCACTTTTGTTGCCAGGGGTTTAGCTATGATAGTCTATATTTTGAGTTTTTTTGAGGGGAAAATAAATTTACACTGTTATATAAGCTGCACTGTAAACTATAATAAGTTGACTTAAAAAAATATGCAAACTTTCTGCCTTACAAAAAGTAATTTATGTTAACTTAGATAAAGTAGATTTGATTAACTTATTTTTTGTGAGTTTGCAGTACTCAAATGAAATTAAATAAATTCTATCAGAGTAACTAATGCAAAATCATTCCTCAGGTTGACCATGAGTGAGGAGGGCAGGCAGTGGATATGAGACCCTGCTGTACATGGATATATCACATAGGTGACACAGGCTGTCTTTGCCCTGGTATAGACTGACTGTCTAGGCTCCATGGCTTAGTCCAGCTGTCAACAGCATAGACTGAATGACAAGGACATCAATTAATTTCATTTTCTTCTGTAAAATTATGGGTGAAAATTCCTGTGAATGCTGGGCCTCTAATTCAAACAGGCATTTTCATTTGCTCACTCAAGCTGCCAATCATGTACTCAGCCAGTCAATGCCACAGAGCATCGACAGCCAGTCAGTCGGTCGGTGCCTTGGTGCACAGACAGTCTGTCTACACCACTGAGCACAGGCAGCTCGTGTGTGAATCACCCATGTACAGCAGGGTCTCATGTCAGCTGTGTACGCTCCTCACTCACAGTTACAGGGTTTGGTAATCAACTTTTGATAGGTTACTGCCATGACATGAGTTGTCAGAACTTAGTTCTTTTCAGCTTTAACAACTTCAAGTTTGTGGTCAACTTTACTTGGAAATTTTGAGCCAATCGGTTTCCTAAATTTTTCAAGTAAAGCCAACACAAGAAACTTGTCTTTACTAAGTTTAAGTAAGTAGACTCAACAGAGTGAGCTAAAATAAGTTAAGGTAACTTTTTTTCTTTTAAAGTAAGATTTACTATTACATTTTACAGTGCACAGACTACTTTTCATTGTGTCACAGTGTCATTTTGTCAGTGTTGTCCCATGAAAAGATATACTTAAATATCTGCAGAAATGTGAGGGGTGTACTCACTTTTGTGATGCACTGTAAATGTCTTCTCATATGTATTACGTTCCTATTTAAACTAACATAGACTTCTACTCAGCAAACAGAAAGAAGCAGATGCCAGTAAAACGGGTGGTGGTCCTGCACCGCCACCTTTGACGACCTGCATAGACAGCCCTGGAAAAAATTAAGAGATCACTCCAAATTTTCAGCAATCAGCATCTCTACATACACTACCGGTCAAAAGTTTTAGAACATCCCAATTTTTCCAGTGTTTTTACTGAAAATTATGCTGTTTAATGTCTCATTGCACTCAGACGTCAAAGCATAGTACAAATAAGCAGTTGGAGTCAAAAAAGAAATTATGGAATCATTTATAGACCAAAATGTTTTCTAAACTGTTGACTCATCAAAGTAGCCACCTTTGGCAGATATAACAGCTGAACACACACGTAGCATTCTTTCTATAATAGAAATCAAATATTCTTCAGAAAGTTCTTCCCATGTCTGTTGCAGAAGTTCCCATAAATGTGTGGCACTTGTGGGTTGCTTTGCTCTCACTCTTCTGTCCATTTCATCCCAAACCAGCTCAATGGGGTTTAAGTCTGGAGACTGTGCTGGCCACTCCATGTTTTCAAGTTAACCAGCTTGTTCTTTTTTTCGCAAGATAGTTCTGGCATAGCTTGGACTTATGTTTTGGGTCATTATCTTGCTGTAAGATGAATCCCTGACCAACTAGACACATACCAGAGGGTATTGCATGACTCTGCAGGATGCTGTGGTAGCCATTTAGGTTCAGGGTGCCTCTCACTCTGAACAAGTCACCAACCCTGGATCCAGCAAAACAAGCCCAGACCATCACACTTCCTCCTCCATGTTTGACAGTTGAAGCCACACACTGTGGAAGCATCCTTTCACCTACTCTACACCGTACAAAGATCCTGCCTGATGAACCCAAGATTTCAAATTTTGATTCATCAGTCCATAATATCTTTTTCCAGTCTTCAGTAGTCCAATGGCAGTGTTTCTTGGCCCAGGCAAGCCTCTTTGTCTTATTCTGACGTCTTAGCAATGGTTTTCTTGCTGCAACTCATCCAGTCAAACCCGCAGCTCCAAGTCTTCTCTTCACAGTTGAAACAGAGACTTGTTTACTACGACCACTATTAAGCTGTGCTTGAAGCTGTTGTCCTGTGAACCGCCTATCACGCAAGCTGTTGACTCTCAGAAACTTGTCCTCTTATTCAGTTGTGGCTTTGGGTCTGCCAGACCTCTTCCTGTCAAAGTTTGCCCCAGTTTCTGACTTCCTTTTGATGCTGAAGGAAACTGTACTCACTGACACTTTGACTTTCTTTGCAATTTCTCTGTAGGAAAGACCTACATTTTTCAGTGTTATGATGGTCTGTCTCTCTTCCACTGTTAATTACCTTTTTCTTGCCATTTCTGTAGCAACACACTACTTTCTGCAGTACAATACTGTTCAACTGATGCTCACGAGGGTATGGTACCACATTGTGTTCAAACACTGCTTTTATGCTGACAGAGGGGCTTGTTAGTAATCAAGCAAACCTGGAACACCTGTAGGAATTGGCAGCACCAGCTTTTTAAGGCTTGAGGCCTGTACTATGAAGCTGGATCCTAGATCTCTTTCCTTACCCTGGATTGATTTAGCGAGACATTCACTGTCTGGATCATCTGTACTACGAAGCTGGATACCAACTCGCTGAGTCAATCCAGGATTTTCAGTCTGGATCGGTGCGCGCTCACAGTTAAGAGGTGGAGTTTACAGCGTCAGACCAATCACAAACACAGAGAAACGGGAGAAACCCAGCTGGGCAGCCTGCCTTACTATGGAGGAGCAGATAATTATTCTTCAAAAATAATAACCAAATAAAATATTCTTCACACACATCATTTAGAAAAAGAGCGGCTATGACTACAGCAAAAATCAGGAAGGAATGCTGCAGAAAATCACGACTGTGTTAATGCGTAATTTCGGAAGAGTATAATATTTAATCACTGGACAGTATCCTCTGATCATTAATTTCACTTTATTACAGCGCGGAGATTTGGGGCAGAGCTCTTCCTCAGTTTTCTTCCTTTGTTTTTTATATTTTACGTTAGGTTATTTTGAGGATCAGCTCCCTCTGTGAGCGCTTCGTCATTGGAATATTAATTTCTCACTTTGACGGTGTGACGATTAGTTGTGGATCCATGTTTCAGTTCGATCACGACCATTATTATAAACCTCATTATTTCAGATGAACCAGAGCGCAGTGTGTTACATTTGTAACATGTGACTCAATAAGTCGACAGACGTAACTGAGTCCAAATCTGTATCTTTGGCTGAATATTCTTCAAAATTAATACAAGCACATCATCCAGGATAAAAGCAACACTGTTGCCACAGTTAGTGTGTAATTTTCAGAGATTCTACAATGTTAGTTCATCGGACAGCATGAACAGATAGAACTCTGATCATTAATTTCACTTAATGACGCACAGAGGTTTGGAGCAGAGCTCTCCCTCTGCGTGAGCGCGTCCTCACAGTGACTGCGTAAAAAGTAGTTGTTGTGCGTTTCCATAAATTCACGTTTCTTCAATTAAACTGAGTGAATTATTATAAACCTCAATATTTCAGATGCGCGTAAAAGCAGTGCATAACATTTGTAACATATGACTCCATCAGCTGACAAACGTAGTTTATCCAATGAAAATCTGTATCTTATAGGGTGTCATCGAGACATCAAAAGGATTATATTTCTCTTTAAAAACTCTCCCTCTCCTGAGCAAACCGCGCACCAACTCCAACAGGATCGTCGAAGAACAAGCAGGTCATTTTCTAAGAGAGCTGATTGGTCAGGAGGAGGAGCTTTTGTCCTCGTTGATCTCTGATCCAGGGTCTTAACCTGCTCTGGAGCAGGTTAGCCGTTCAGCATGAGTAACCATGGAGATTTATCACAGTAAGAAGTGAACCGGCGTCGTAGGACGGAAAGTCAAGGGTTAATCCTGAAGTTATCTCGCTAAGAGAAAATCCAGCTTCGTAGTACAGGCCTCAGGTCACCCTCCGTTGCTGCAGGACAGCTATCAATTGTTAACCAATTTTGTGTTATTGTTCTGAAATGTGCTCTGTTTTTCAGTTTTGGGTAACCTTACTTTTTATTTTACCCTCTGGTAGTTCACCACTTACTGTTGTATCATTTCAAGCTACTGATTGGACTTGAGTGACTTGAATTGCAATAAATAACTGGAAAAATTGGGGTGTTCTAAAACTTTTGACCGGTAGTGTACATGACAGCCATTCCATTGCAGTGGCTGTTGAATGCCAAAAAAAGCACACATATTTCTACCTAATAAGGTACTGATGAGGTCATCACCTGAAACCAATCTTATTTAACTTGGAATTGTATAAAAACCATAGCTGTGGTCATCACTTTCCTCTGCAAAGGTGGTGGAGAACATGTCAAGATGCATGAGAGATATTATTGCAAATCAGGGTTATTCTACCAAATATTGATCTCCAAATATTTCCAAAGTTAAAACAATAGTAATGTGTTGTTTAAAATGGAATATGAACTTGTTTTTTTTGCATTATTTGAAGCCTGAAAACAGAGGGCTTTTTGGTATTTTGACCATTTTTCATTTTCTGCAAATAAATGCTCTAAATGACAATACTTGGGATTTGGGAGTAATGTTGTCAGTAGTTTATATAATAAAACAAAAACGTTCATTTTATTCAAAACAAATACCTATAAATAGCAAAATCAGAGAAAGTGAAAAATTTGCAGTGGTCTCTAATTTTTTTCCTGAGCTGTAGTTGCCTTGCATCTCCGATATTATTAAAAACAAACAAACAAACAAAAAAAACCAAACCTGACATTTACCAAAAAATTGGAGCACAATACACAACATCTGCTGCGATGTGAGAGCATGATTACAGCTGGTAATGTTACAAATGTAAAGACGGATTAGGTTGTGTCTGTAGATAATGGACTGTGATGTGAAACGGTTTAAAAAGAGAATTGTCTGGAAATGTCAGAACATCCATGCGCGCTCTGATAATAATCTCCAGAAAAATATTAAAAGTATTAATTTCCCTGCGCCGTAATGCTGCACCTTCATCAATGAGTTCATTGTCAAAAGGACATGCTACGTTTGTGACAAAAGTTGACTTGTATGTTTCTTAAATAACAGACAGCAGAGCTGTGTTTCGCCAAAACTCGCCGGCTGACTGAAAGAATGAAGAAATCAAACATGGTGTGTGGTAGAAAAAGGGTAGAGACAGAGAGAAACTCCAGTTTCATTAACAAAAACCTGGTCCCGACCAGGTTAGTTTCACAGCGTCTGTTACTACACTGTAAAATGTAATAGTAAATCTTACTTAGAAAAAAAAAGTTACCTTAACTTATTTTAGCTCACTCTGTTGAGTCTACTTACTTAAACTTAGTAAAGACAAGTTTCTTGTGTTGGCTTTACTTGAAAAATTTAGGAAACCGATTGGCTCAAAATTTCCAAGTAAAGTTGACCATAAACTTGAAGTTGTTAAAGCTGAAAAGAACTAAGTTCTGACAACTCATGTCACGGCAGTAACCTATCTTAAGTTGATAACCAAACCCTGTAACTGTGAGTGAGGAGGGTACACAGCTGACATGAGACCCTGCTGTACATGGGTGATTCACACACGAGCTGCCTGTGCTCAGTGGTGTAGACAGACTGTCTGTGCACCAAGGCACCGACTGACTGTCGATGCTCTGCATTGACTGGCTGAGTACATGATTGGCAGCTTGAGTGGGCAAATGAAAATGCCTGTTTGAATTAGAGGCTGATGCAAAGCATTCACAGGAATTTTCACCCACAATTTTACAGAAGAAAATGAAATTTATTGATGTCCCGGTCATCCAGTCTGTGCTGCCGTAGACAGCTGGACTAAGCCATGGAGCCTGACAGTCAGTCTATACCAGGGCAAAGACAGCCTGTGTCACCTATGTGATATACCCATGTACAGCAAGGTCTTATATCCACTCCCTGCCCTCTTCACTCATGGTCAACCTGAGGAATGATTTTGCATAAGTTACTCTGATAGAATTTATTTAAGTTCATTTGAGTACTGCAAACTCACAAAAAATAAGTTAATCAAATCTACTTTATCCGAGTTAACAGAAATTACTTTTTGTAAGGTAGCAAGTTTGCGTTTTTTTTTAAGTAAAGTCAACTTATTATAGTTTACAGTGCAGTAACTGACTGAGAGCTGAAGTTACCTCTCTTTGTGAAACAGGCTTGAGTTACCCCTCTTTCTCTGTTTGAGTTACCTCGATTTGTGAAACGGAAAATTCAGAGTTTCCCTCAATTCAGGGTTAATAGACACAGAGTTTTCACTAAACCTGCTTTGTGAAACGGACCCCTGATCATACTTCCAAACTTTTACTTTGAGAAAACCTTCTTTTACTGTGTGGTATAAATTACTGAGCAAAAAAAACTAAGAATGAGACTATACTTTTGACCAGCTCTGATGTGATAGAGTAGTAATGATTTTTTTATTGTGAGAGGAGTTCTCAGGAAGTGTTCCGAAGGGCTATTTCTTCATGCAATGTCTTTGTGGTCTCTGAGCTTGCTCTCAGCCAGTCTCTCTGTTTACACTGTTCCATGCCCATGTGGGCTTTATGTATTCAGGATAATATTGCTAGATTCAGTGAGGCAGTGATGACCATTGTCTCACCTTTGAAGATGATGTTGTTCGTCAGAGACAGTTCTTCTCCATGATTCCAGTGCTCTGCAGTGTCTGGTGGGTACTACTTCTCTCTCATCAGGCCATCCTTCAGTGACTGTCTTTGTCAGCAGCTGAAGCTGTGTCTTCAGCTTCTGTTCTGATTTCTGTTTGCATGGCATCACTGACAGGTAATCTGCTGAATACTGTGTGTATATGCATGTCCATGTCTTCTCTGAAGGTGTCTTTATGGTCAGTAATTTACTTCATAGAGAGTGTAGAATGAACGTGGAATTTCAGCATTACCTGGATGTCCTTATATTGACAATTAATGCTGCACTTGCCTCTGACAACCAGTCTTTCAGCACCACAGCCATAAAGTGGGTGAGTTGAGGGCTGCGGCACTAACTGTTATTCCTGTGCTTTGAACAGACATGTGGGGATGATATTAGCTGAGGTCTAACTTAAAACTTACTGTTGTTTTGTTTGGGCCCACTTGAATAGATGTACTCTGTGTCAGACCTTTACTTCCTGCACTGTGCCTGTAGCTATGCATCATAATCTATTAACTATTAAAAGTATTATGGCTGTATTATAATTGTATGCATATCAAAATTAACAGCTGAGGAGTAAAAAAAATGTTTGAGCACAGACACCTGAAGAACCAGCAAAGTCTGACAGGTTTCCTGTTTTATTCGAACAATTTATAGAATTTTATTCATTTGATTATTGAACCTTTAATGAACCAGATAAAACCCAAAGAGATCAAGATCTCCTTACAAGGATGACCTGGCCAAGAGGTCAGCAGCACATGTCATAATAAAAAGTGCATTGCATTGATAGCAGTGATCAGTGCAGAAGGGGCAGCAAAACTAAACACCTTTTCCCATTTCAGTCCTGACACTGGGAACACAAGCACAAGTTCTATGAGCATAGGCATAAAGACTTTCAGTTCTTTGAGGAAAAGTTGCACAGGTATGAAAGAAGCAGGCCAAGAAGAGTTCTGTGAATTAGGGTCAGCTAGTGAGTATCTGTGAGCACTAAGAGAAGAACAGTCAGATTAAACCAGAAACAGTTTACAGCATAGAGAACATTCAAAGACTGCAAACATTTGGCTGTTATGTACAAAACATCACCATAATCAAACAGCAGTCAAAAAGTTTCAGATACATTTTAGTTTGAGAAATTTTAAAACTCTGAGAGAGAGGCAAGATGTCTTTCTGTTAATGATGAAGCTTTGTGTGAAATGACACAAATGTGGAACAACTAACTCTGGAAACAGGCTCAGCAAAAATGTCAACAACACAAACATGAACAGAAAACATCAGCCCCATTATATGTAACTTAAGATTCTATATATTCACATTTATTTACAGTAGAGAGAGAAGGATGCTGTTTTTTAAGTCCATCTTTGCATCAGTTTGGACCTTTAACACACATGCAGCAGAAGGACTGGGTCATTTACTGCAGGTAAGAAGAGAATTATTATCCTCATTAAATTTAATCCTTATTTAGTGTATTGCCCTAGGAAATTTCAATGTGTGGGACTGGAGGAGTCAGGGACCGAACCAGCAACCTTGTGATAAAAAGATGATTTTTACTAAATAAGAAATTATTTGTCATATCTTCTGCGCTGCTGAACCTCTCCTTGCTGTGTAGTTTATCATAAAATTAGACAGATGATACTCAGGCATTGAGAAAACCAACAGTTAGACAGTTTAACAACATTAAAAAAGGAATAAAAGAATTGTTTTCTACTTAAAACTTTCATGTGGTTTTAGTTTGGATAGTCTCTGGGTGAAAAGGCATATTCAATCTCTTTGAGAATAACTCTTTATGAAGACACTTTGTGAGAAAGGTTGTTCAAGTCAGAGAGCGAACACGTGAATGAGAAAAAAACAAGGAAAATAAAAGCAGAGAGACCTACATGTACATATGCATAGCTTTCCTTAACCTTGAAAACATAATATTCAGAGCAGCAAGGTAAAAACTCTGTTTTCACCACAAGACACACATAAGCTGGTTAACTTGATCCACTTTGTTCATGTAGGAGCTCTGAATGACTGGGGTCCTTTGGAGGTTCAACCTTCTTCTCATCTGCAGGAAGAAAAAAGCATTGTGTTAAAAGAACACAAATGACTGTATCTTACTCTGAGTTTTACAAGTAACTGAAAACTGTTTCTTAGGGGATGACCCCATTTTCAGGACATGCTTATACACGTATAATCACATGTTTATTGATAGTTGAATTTTTGATATGATCACTGCTTGAAACGTACCGCTTTTACAACTGATGCGGCCGATGAAGAAAAGTACAGCTAGGACAACACCAACAATGACAAAAAGAGAGCAGAAAACAGCAAGGACTCCAGCAACAATCCATCCAGTAGAGGACTCTGAAACAGAAAATGAAACAAAAGGGGTGTGTGTTGCTGTGAGAGGTTGTATCAGGTGTGAGGTGTCAGGTGAGCAATCTCCTGACATCTCAGTGTCCTTGTTGATTTTTATGAGATTAATTAACCTCTCTCCTCCTCTGTCTATAAAGCAAATCCAGCAGAGAAATAGTTTGATGCTGAAACATGGAGGAATGGAACTCTTCCATATCAGAAAGTCTTTGTTCTTCTCTCCTGGTGTCAGAAATCTGTGAGGACTTCAGGCTCTAAATCAGCCTGTCATATGTTTTCATGCAGCTCTGTAGGATCAGTTCAGAGAAGACTTTTTTAATCCAGCTTTGGATCTGTGCGTCAGATTAAAACCTACCTCCACTTCTTCCTCATGCTTCACAGCTCAAAATCTCTGCTGGATATCTGCACAGAATTTACAATCAGCTGATTATTTCACATTCAGTGAGTTATTTATTTTTTCTTCAGTTTATGAATAAGTATAAGTGTTTTAGGAGCAGGGGAGACATCATGAGGGAGCAAAGATGGACACTTAAGGAAGCAATTAAGGAGACATGAGGTACCAGAGCAGGAGACATGAGGGGGGCAGAGAAGGCCATATCATTAGGTCTCATCATTATCATCTCAAGCTTTTTAAAAATCTTTATCACATTCTAAAACAGCTTTTGATTAATCAAAGACCTTAAAATCAAAATTTTCTGCCTCCACAGTATTTCAAACTAAGTTTTATGAAGAGTCATGAGTGAAGAAAGTCTCTCACCGCTGATGTGTACGTAGGTCTCAGCCTCAGTCGTGTGGTTGATCTCCATTTGTGTAACTACACAGCTGTAGGTGTCGCTCTTAGTCACAGTGGTTTGGAGGATGATGTCGTAGCTTCCTCCTCTTCCTGTGACCTGAGCTGCGTTAGCAGGAAGGATGTTTCTAGAACTGTCCCTCCACTCCACTGCAGGTTTTGGAGAAGCCCCGAGCACCTTACACTCCAGAAAAGACCAGTCCTTTGATTGATCGAGTATAGAGATAAATGGTTTTGAAGCTGCACCTGTAAAGATTTCAACATGAACAGATTCAGTCAGAAATGAAGCATCTTTAACTCAGATCAGGTTGGAGATCTTTTTTCTGGTGAACATATTTGCAGAAGTTCAGATCCAATAATGATGTTGGTCCAACCCATGAATCTTCAGAATCTGCAACAATAAGTGTACACTGTAAGAAATTGCTGTTAGTTTACAGCCAATTTTCAGCAGTAATCTACGGTGATACGGTTATGTACTGTAGTCAGCAATGCACTGTGATCTGGTAAATTTAAAGCGAGAACACAAAGACCCATAACGGTATCCTAATGTTTTAAATCACAGTAAAATACCATATTTGTAACCAATGTAACCATGAGTGAGAAAGACACTAGGTGGACATAAAGAAAAGTGCTGTGCAGAGACGCACCACAAAGGGGCTATAACTGTCTATGCCTGCACCAGCAGTCACCAGGTGTGTCCACTCTGTGGCATCAACTGGTTGTGTTCGCCCTGTGGTGTTGACTACTATGACTAGCTGTGTCCACTCTGTGGCGTGGACAAGCAATCTGGACCCCTCATATTACAGCCATATACAGTACTTCAATGTACTGCTTATCCACACTGTAAGACATTGCTTTTAGTTTACAGCCAATTTTCTGTGGTAACTTACCCTTCTTATGTAATACAGTTTTATACTGTAGTCAGCAATGCATTGTGGTCTGGTAAATTTGAAGCGAGAACACAAAGACCCACAATGGTATCCTAATGTTTTAAATCACTGTAAAATATTGTATTTGAAACCAATGCAACCACGAGTGAGGAGGACACTAGGTGGACATGAGGCAGTGCTGTACAGTGATGCGTCACATGGGTAACTACTGCGGCCTGTGTGTCCTATGTGGTAAAACCATGTACAGCAGGCTCACATGTCAACTGCATGCCCTCCTCACTCAGTTGGAGGAAGTCTCAAAGAAAATATTTGTTCTTTCATATGACCAGCAGTTTTTCTGTAACCTGGATTAAATTCAATATCAAAGTTGGAAAATTGATCCTTGTGATTGTCATTTTGTCTCAAATAAGATGGAAAGAAGAGAAAAAAGAATGAGTTTTAAAGTCCTTGTTTGTAGTTTTGTTGAGTTGTTTGGCTTATTATGGGTTTAGCTTCATTTCTTTGTTTTAATTTTGATCCCTGCGTGTCCAGAAGCTTTCTGCTTTTATTGGAGCTAAAAAAAAGGCTGTGTTTCCTGAATAAAAGAAAGCATTACCTTTCAATCCCAGAGGAAGTCCTGATTTGGAGCACTAAAGGAATGTGTCCTCTCTGCTTCACACAGCTTTCTTATCACTTTGGCTCTGACAAGTTGGCAAATCCTGGTGTCTTTAAGGAACAGAGATGGACTGTCATTAACACGTCCACTCTGCGGGAACTCAGGACTTCCACTGCTCAAAGATCAATCTGTCACATCCTTTATATGTAGTCTTTGAAGGAAAATCTTCATCACTTTTATTCACGTCTGACTCATTTTGTCCTTTAGAGTTTTAATTTGCTTTAAGTTTCACAACTGAAGACAATTGAGGGGAGTGTAAGTGGATAAACAGTGATTTCATTTCACTCATTGCTGTCCATCAAGATGTTTTCTCTCTTCAAAGTGATTCAATCAGCTGATCAAAAACTGTTCTCATGGTCCAGACTCCAGAGAACAGAGCTTGAGCATTCTGGATTCTGGATTTACATTTGTAGATCTGACTCTGTACACTAGGTAGAGCCATGACTCCAGTTTTCATGAAGATCCAGATGGACTGGAATAATCCTGAATGTGAATAAAGGCAGTTCACATTATGTGATGGTGTCAGAGTGTTAGGAGTTAGTGAGGAGTTGATCTGCTTTTTCAACCATATCAATATCAAAGACTCTTTCTATGAACTTGTGGAAATAAACAAATGGCTAAATCACAGCTGATAATGCTCAGTAGAAACTGCTTTTGTTGATGTTCCCAAACTCAGCCTGCTCCCCCCACAACTAACAGAGCAGACATCCATGAGCCCATTGTCCCTCCAGGTGGGTAAAGGTTACAACTTTACAGCCGTGCACAACTGCGGCCAATCAGAAAGCAGACATGAGAACACAAGAACAACATGGAAACAAGGCTGAGATGATTGAAAACAGCTTTGAAAAAGGCCAGAAGCAGAATAAAAGTCCTCCTTCTTGGACTGCTGCAGTGAAAGGAGCATTTAGAAAGTGTCAGAGTGGCTTAAACAGAGGTGTTGTTCTCAGACCTGACTTCTCTCTCATACATAGAAAGCAGCCTTGAATTCTATCTCCAAGCAGGTAAGAGCTCACTCACACCTGAGATCATGTGACTCCATTGACTCTGCTCCACTGACAGACTGAAGCTTAGAGCTTGATCTTTTCTGGCTGTGTCCACCAGTCTGACATCTCTGTAGATGCCTGTGACTGGCTGTTTCTGTTGAAATCTTTGTTTTCTTCTGAGCTTGATGAAGCCACACACTAAAAGATGTTGGTCTAACAGTAAAGTTGTTCTTTCTCCTACCAGTGTTTGTGTATTTGTGACTCTTTCAGACTTCTCTTCCTCCTCTGTGCAGCTTTAGAAGAAGCTGAAGTTGTGTTAGACTCCTTCACTCTGCTTGGAGACAAAGGTAACACAGCATTCTAGGTCAGAACAAATGGATGTGAAGGAGAAGAGAGTGTTCATGGATTGTTTCTTTGACTCTCAGTCAGACTCACTCTACCTGAGTCTCTGTGTCAACTCACTTCTGAACTTTTGTTCACTCCAACATTTCTAAAACAGAAGCAACATCACAAGTCAGAAACTGAGACCGTAAAGATCTGAACTCAAAGATGAGATTTTAAAGAAAAAAATTAGCAAAAGCCTGACAGTTCATTGCCAGGACACAGGAGTCCCTGAAAACCAATGAACTTTAGACTATGGCTAGAACTTTGGCACTTGTCTCCATCCAAAACTGTTTTCAGAATATTTCCTAAACTAACATAAGACCTGAGTAAAAAAAACATAATAGTAATAATAATCACACGTTTTATTTCAAAGCGGCTTTCAAGACACCCAAGGTCGCTTTACGGAGGGTAAAAACACATAAAACAAAACAGAACAAATATAGTTAAAAACAACACATAATTTATTATCAGTAAATCATGAGAATTATTCTTACCATTAAGAGGAACATAAGTCTCAGCCTCAGTCCTATGGTTGATCTCTTTCTGCGTGGATAAACATTTGAAGTAACCACCTCTGTTCACAGTAGTTTGGAGGATGATGTCGTAGCTGCCTCCTCTTTCTGTGACCTGAGCTTCTTTAGCAGGAAGGATGTTTCCAGAACTGTCCCTCCACTCCACCACAGGTTTAGGAGAAGCTCCGTACACCTCACACTGAAGCAGAACTCCTTCGTTTGTTTGTCTCAGTGTTGTGATTGATGGTTTTGACGAAGCACCTGGAAATATGACAGAGACAAATAGATCATGATAGAAAATTCTAGCCCAGGAAGATAAGGGCTCCCTCCTGCTCCAGCTGTATGAACTTCAGTTTGCTTACTTAATATTTAAGGAAGTAAAAGCTTTTAAATGCTCTACTTGTTTGGAAAGTAAGAAGGGACATACTACATACTGATTGATTCATATGATGAAAGGTAAATCTATTAATCTAAGAACTTATTCAAACAAATCTGTAAAATTAGATCATTGTTTTATATTTGCCTTTATATCATCTGCCTATCGACATTGGTGTAAGGTATGAAAAGTAACTTGGGTTCCCCACGTTGAATAACTTCACAATTGGATTATAGTCAATGTAAAACTGACCATCTTCAATGAGTAAGTTTGTTAAATTGTTTTAAACTGTAACCTGTGATCAGGCACTCACCTGGGATGTTTTCCGCTGATCTGTCCTTTAATCTGTTTAAACGCGGAGGCTGCACGCGACCCAGATTTTACGTGAAAACTGATAAGTTATTCAAATGTCTCAACACTAACAGGAGGATCAAAGTTTAATATGTAACTCCTAATTTGAAAGATTGGAGGCCCGTTGTTAAGCGGATTTGACGAGATACCTGTAAAAAGTAAGACTTTCGTGAAGTAACGTTTCACTTATCGACAACAAACCGTCTACAATTCACAAGCTGACCCGTCCGACCGTTGTTATAATGTGTGTACTGATATGACAATAGGATAAAACAGACAGTGGCTATAATTTAAGGTAATAATCTCACCGGTAATAATCTTAACGCTTTGTGTTTAATATAAAGTCAACTTCAACTCTTCACACTTCAGTTTCGTATTTCTTTTACCTTGAGCTCCGTTCGTCAAACTTTAATAACAGAGCATAATCTATTGACTTTGAATAGCAGACAAAAATTTACATCATTGATGTTCAGCGTCTTAGTAACACTTAAGCACTTAGCAACAAACCAAACAGCATCTTAGAAAAACGTCAACGAACGAGTTTAGGAGACTTGTAATTTCATCAACCAGTCAGAGGACAGCGTCTGTTCGGGAGCGCTGACTTGATTTGATTGACAGCTACTTTGGCCAATGGGAGGTCAGCACCGTAAACCCTTCCTGAGTTTGTTCTATCTGATGTTTCCTCCCTGACTGTGGAGATTGGATTAATGTAACTGGACTGTTTGAGAAAGTGGGAAACCTTCACGACGGAAAAACTGAGTTTATTTGTTTAGGGGAGTGAAATACACGAAACACGAACACTATTTATTTTAAAATACAAATACCAAGTTTGGAAATTGAAATGAAACGCATGGGTTACATTTTTTTTCATATTAAAAGGAGTTGAATTATGTTTTTCAGAAACTTTGTAAAAGTTTTAGAGAGCTCTGTGGACACCTGCTGGACATGCTTTGTACTACACTGTCCAAAATATGTCAGAGCAGCTTCAGTTTGTCAGCATAATACTTTACACAGACACTGGAAACAAAATGAGGAAGAAACACTGTGACTTTCAGATTAATAGTCTGTATCTCATCTTATTTGTCAAATCTCTCAAAGGTGTGATGGCATTTTGAAAATAATATGAATTTTACTTTCCCCCCTTTTAATTCTTCATTTGTTTAGCTCTTTGAGAGTTTTACTGATGGTCTCCACAGCTGATAAGAGCTCAGAGTGTTTGCTGTAAACCGATATGATGGACATGTGTCAGCTCCGCATTCTGTTGCTTTAATTCATTTTATAATGCAGAGGAAATAAGAGGCAGAAAATGTAGACAAACACAGTGAACATTAAGAGGTTAAGATAAGACCTAAAAGACAAAAGAAATCCCATGTTAGAGTGAAATCTGATCCATCTGTGTGTGTGTGTGTGTGTGTGTGTGTGTGTGTGTGTGTGTGTGTGTGTGTGTGTGTGTGTGTGTGTGTGTGTGTGTGTGTGTGTGTGTGTGTGTGTGTGAGTGTCGTGTGTGTGGACTGCTTACATCATGTGATTGTGCAGAGGGACATTATGGATCATGTGTTTGATCATGATCCAAACAGGATCTCTCCTCCACATGTGTCTGCAGCTCTGTGAGGATGAGGAGCTGCAGACACATGTTGATTTCAATCCATCTGAGACTCTTCAAGTATCCCATCTCTTAGTGTTTGCTGATGAAGAACTCACCAACAACAAGCTGAATGCTGAATGTCTGACTGGGCTGAAGACGAGGAAAAATACAGGTGTAGCTTCCACTGTCAGACACCTTGGTCTTTGTGATCTTTATGGAGGCGTTTCCTTCCTTCAGTTTATGTGGAAAATGTGACACTCTACCTTCAAACTCTTTATCTTGACCTGTAAATCCGTTGCCATAAGTGCGTCCAGCATCATACATGAAGACCTCCATGTGAGAGTCTTTCTTCCAGTCAAACAGCTTTGACTCCAGGTTCTCTTTGGAGCTGAGGGAACAGGGTAAAACTACATCACTGTCTTCTTCCACCACCACTGGACCTGAGAGACAAACACACATGAATTCAAGTCTCTCAACTCCACACTGAAGTCTTTTAAAGCTCAGATTTGAAAGGAGCAGGAGAAGAAGGAGGAGGAGGGGCTGAAACTGCTTACTCTGCTCCTTATTTAATCAACTTTCAGTCTGGTTTTGATTCTCTAGTCTTTATAAGGTCAATCCAAGTCTTTTCCAGCCTCACACATGAGCTCACAGCAATGTCTTCACTTCTGTCTCCTGCTCCATACCAGAGTGGTGATGATGATGATGAAGCTGCAGTTTAGTGTCTGCAGGATGGAGGAGACGCCCCACACATCCACTCCCTCATCTATCACCAACATCATCACACTGCACATGTCTGTTCAGCGCCTTTAGCTCTCATTTCATGACGTCAGCTGTCTTCTGGAGCCTGATCATGTGTAAATATTCATTAGTGATAATTATTAGGACACTGATTACAAACTGTCTGCTCTTTCTGTTCAAAGGGAGCTAAATGCTAAGAGCTTCAGCTGCTAACCTTATCTCTCCTTCTCCTCAGAGAAACTTGCTGCTCTTCTCTTTCCAGACTTCATCTTTCAACATTTGTTCTTTACACATTTCTATCTGAAAGAATTCAGAGTCAATCAGAGCCCTTAGTTTTCTTACCCTTTCCATCAGCAGAGGTTCTTCCAGAGTGAGTCAAGAGACACAGACAGAGGAGAGGAAGGAGCTTCATAGTTGTTGATGTCTCCTGAAGATTCACCATCACTCTAACAGCACTTTGAGACAGTCAGGAACACACAGTAAGACACATCTGGCTGAGAGCAAGCTCAGAGAACACAAAGACATCACATGAAGAAGAAGCCCTTAGTAACACTTCCTGAGAAGTCCTTTCACAATAAAAGCCTCATTTCTACTCAACCACATCATGACTGGACAAAAACTCTGTGAAAAAAAACTGTTTGTCTAAATACAAGGGATGGAAAAAAGATGCTCTTAACCCTTACTCTGCTGAAAATACTTCATACTGTTAAAGAATTTTGTGGTGTGTAGCGGAAAATGGTCTGATCCTTTATTTTGCGTAAGAATTTATTCTTAACTGTTTAAGTAGGCTACCTCAGAAAACAGTCAAAATAACAGTGAAAATGGATGTCTGATTAGTTGTTTACACCATAAGCTGTGATAACGGTTCATGAAAGATACCTGAAAATGCCTATTTTCTTTTTATGTAGTACATAATTTCTCATCGTTTACGCAAAACTTTTTCTTAATTTACAAAACATAGCCTATATTACCATTTACACATTTTTTGATGTATCTTAACGGACTTACAGTTATCTATAAACAATATACGACACGTTTGGAGATAAGCTTACAGCACTGTAAGGTAGATGTTCAACTGTGACAAGTGACCACAAGACTAACAGTGAGGAGATCATAGTTTTACAAACTCAAACTAATCCAAAACTCACCTGAGTCTCCATAAAGTAGAAACAGGTTCTGAACTGTCCTTGGTGCTAAATATGTTCTTCCTACTTTCAACACCAGGGGGGGCTGCAGCTCTAACAAAACTCCACTTACTGCACTAAAGTCTGCAGCCAGGTATCATATTCTATACAATTTTCAAAAGCAGTACAGTTTTTTTTTTTTTTTTTTAATTTATTTTTTTTTTTTTTATAAATGAGTGATTATATATCTATATTTAAATAAGAAACAGTTGTTCTTGACTTGATGGTGGTGGATTTTTTGGCTGACTTTCAGAAAACTAAGTAATTAAGCTCTGTCAAGTTCCTTAAGCTATCAGCTTAATGTCGAAAAGTTGATAACAGTTTGAGTACAGACACGTGAAGAACAGCCCCACCACAGAGTTTGACAAGTTCCCTGTTTCATTTAAATGTTCATATAGACATGGCAAAGCTGTGTGCTACGAATGTTGTGTTTGAACTGTAATTGTGATACATGACATGGGAAACTCTGCTTCAGGTCACACCGGATTAACATCTAAACGAAGAAAAAGAAGCAACTCAGGCTGAGCACAAGTCATGTCAACAAAGCAAACATGACGGTCCCCCACCACAAACACACACAAACACACACAAACACACACACACACACACACACACACACACACACACAGATACACTCTGTTGGGTTTAAGCACCCAACTGGCTATCAGCTGCTGCGGGTGTTGAAAGAAGCTCCAAGGCACAGATTCTGAGTCAATGCTTTTGCAAAAGGGAAGTCTGGTCAGAGGTGCATCCAGCACTCTGACTCCTAACAGCTTCGAAGACTTCCCCGTTGTTCAGCTCTTTATTCACAATGAAATCATCATATGGGCGTGATCATATAGTCATTAGTCATGTAAAAACCAGCAGTTAACAGGCAAAACATATTTGAATGGACATCATGTAACCACATTGTGTAAACAGCTGATACCTACTTTCTGCATGAGCAGTCTGTTCTTGATGTCAGAATGATAACATAGATTACAAGCATGGCAGTACAGCATTTCTCCATCACACCCACACACACAAACACATAAATGCACACTGGAGTTACTTGTGTTGCTCAAAGACACTCTTTGGCACAGTGGAAGCCAGGAATCAAACCAGCAACCCTGTGATCAATTAATGGCGGAACTTTATTTGAAGAGAGATGACTTTAATATCACCATGATCTTGAATATGATCTTGATATCAGGATTAAGGCAGATTATGCTAAACAAATACCATTTAAATTGTAGTTTTTTGTAAACAATAGGCTTGAGTTCTGATCCCTCCTGGCTTCATGCAGTTGGAGGCCCCGACTCAGTCTGTTTTATGGTCTCTCTCTTCTCCTGGTCTGCAGGTAGAAAAACATATTTAGATACAAGAAAACTACAGCTGACTTCACAAGAGTCAAATATTAACTAAATATGAAACATCTGAAGATATCTGAAGGTACTTAAATTTGTTTTTCCTCGTGACTGTCTTAATATAATCATTTTTAAATCTTACCTTGGCTTGATTTATTTTCGCCTCTTTATGAGCCAAACTACAACACACAAAATAAATAGAAGGGCAAATACAACTGTTGAAGCAACCCATCCAGCGGAAAAACCTGAAACTGGACACAGAAAGAGTGTGAATCAGTGTGTTTTCATGACTGAGGAAAGATTGGAAGTGCAGAGCTGCAGGTGAGCATCCTGAAATCACAGTGTACAGAACTGAACTACAATCAATTCAGTTCAAATTCTCATTCTGCTCAGATTTTATATCCAGGTTTTAAGGCACTGAGAGTTGTTCAGATGAAACAATTTATATCTGCAGTTGCTAAGACACTGTTCTAATGGGTCAGACTGTTTTATTTTTCTCATCATCTCTGTTGGAAATGTTTTACTTTTTAAATCCCTTCAAGTAACAGGCACATTGAGTTACTTTTCAAACATATCTGACAGAAAATGAACAACAAACCTCTGAAATATTTTGTTCTTTATTTCTATTTCATGAACACTTTCACTGTTTGTTGTGCATAATTCTTTTCGACCATTGTATTTTGTGTGTATTTCTTTTACTGTTAACTCATTTTCTCTCTGAAGTTTATTTCTTGTTGCAGCAGGGTGATGGTATTTGTTGATCAGAAAGCTTATGTTTCATGGTTTGAAATCTGGATCTCAGTCAATGTAACTCCATCTCAACAATTTCTCAACATTTCACAGGCAACTGTGCTCATGTGGTTGGTGGTTTTGTGTCTAATGTCAAAGACAAAAAAAATTAACATTCTTTATATCAAGCAACTTAAAAAAAACTTACCAGAAAGAACCACCAGGATGTCATCTTGAACCTGATGACAAATGGCCTCCTGTGTAACTACACAGCTGTAATTATCGCTCTTGTGCACTGTAGTTTGGAGGATGATTTTGTGGCTGTCTCCTGTTTTTATCTCCTCTACGGTCAGGGTTTTCCCAGAGCTGTCCTTCCACTCCACTTTAGGATTATCAGAAGCTCCTTCAACAACACAGCGCAGCAGAGCCTGATCCTTTGTTTCCTTCACAAGCTTGGTTGATGGTTTTGGACATGCACCTAAATACAAAGAAATAATCAAAAAATGTATGTTACGAACATTTCCAACATTAAAACCATGCTACATTGACCCTTTCGTTAAGCTCATATCTGCTGTTGTATGTTAACAGACTTAAATAAGACGAACAAACACAACAGTAACTTACAAATATGACTGATTTCATGATCCCACTTGTTTTCACAGCCCACTTTATCAACACAGTTCTACATTGCTCCGTGGGTCATTTGGTCTTAAAGAGTTTAACTTTCACCTTAACAACATACACATCTGTATCTGCACTTGTTGTTGATGAATATTGTAATGAAAGTATAACACACTGATAAAAGCTGAACAATTATGCATGTAGAAGTTTCTTTAATAGATGATGAAATGTATATTAGTTTTGTCAAAATGTCTCAGTGTTTCAACTGGTATGATTGAACAGTAAATAAGATATATTATTTCTAAAATGGTTTCTGGGTTGAATGACAAAACTGAATGAGCCTTATTCATCAATTCATTCATGTGTCTGCATTCAACTAGTAGCTAATTCTCAGCTCTGCAGATGCATCTTAGACCTCTGTGTAAGTCAACTAAGATGAAAAAAATCTCGTGGTGCCTTAAATTAAAGCCTTCACTTATATGTTGTGTGTGTGTGTGTATGACTGCATATAAATAACCACACTTATTCAAGAATGAGGTCAAAACCAGTGAGTTGTAGATTAAAAGTCCTGAGAAGGATAACCTCCAGTTGTGGGTCTGAACTCAGGATCCACCTGTAAGATGTGAACACGTCATCATCACGGTCAGTCTCACCTGTGACGTTGTCCTCTCTTCTGTCCTTTAATCTTTTAATGCGCGGAGGTTGCACACGACCCCAGAAACACATGTCAGGATGAATTAATAAACATATAATGAATTTACTCCTCACTTTAGTCAACATTGTTCCCATATTATACCTTCTGTTTAAGCTTGAGGGGCCGTTTTCACGTGGATTTAGTCTTTACCCAAGAACGACGTGGGAGTTTACAGCAGTTAGCTCTCGATTTAAAGCTACTGTTCGTTAGTAATTCACTTACTTTCACGTTGGTCCGCAGTTTAAATGTTATTTTAAGCTCGAAAAACAGAAATGAGTACAGGGACATGCTTGGTTTTAAGGAGTAACACTTCGCCCCTTATTTCCAACTCGTCCATACTTCACAGAAAATAAAACAAAATTAAACAAAACTCATTAATTTAACTTGTTTGACATCGTGGAAATCGCCCAGCAATTTCTGAAATACTTAATTTATGGTCGATGTTTATAATTGAAGGATGGTTTGACCAATTATAATCCTTAAATCCGAAATCAGTGAACACCCAGTGACAAAAATAATTAATCGGCATCTTTTTTACGCTGTGTACTGATGAACTCTCAGGACTTTTAACAGTGATATCCAATCAGAGGACAGCATCTTGGCACGAGCGCCACTTCACTCTCATTGACAGCTGCAATCGTCCAATAGCAAGCCAGCACCTCGAGCAAACTCTGAGTTTGTGACCAATTAAATTACCTGCGTGAACAAATAAGGAAGTTTCCTGTGACGGAATTCTGTCTTTGTTGGACGTTTATGAAACAAAAAGAAATAAATATTATAATTAGTCATAGACTTTATCCATGGACGCCCATAATTATAACTCATATTTAAGTTTAGGATCTGTATCTTTAAAACTAAATCACACACCCACACACATTTCATTCACTTTTTTAAATCTGATCAGATGTTTAATGTCTTCTTTTAGTCACTTAATAAAAGTTTGATACAGCTCTGTGGACACCTGCTGGAAATGCTCTGAACTGCATTTTCTAAAATTTATCAGCTCAGCTTCAGTCTGTCTACATCAAACTTTACAAAGACACTAAGGACATGTTGACAAAAATATTCAATGAAATTCAGCCTGATGGTCTCTGTTATGACTGTTTTACAGCTTTCAAAAGATATAAAAAAAGAAAAATAATACAAAAATTTTATTTTATGAACAGAAAACTGTTGTCCACACCGTCTGTTTCGGAGATTCAAGTCATGTTTGCATACTTAATGACCTGTCAGAAATGTGAGGTTAACAGCTACACAAGAACCAGTTAGAGTTTCTTTGAGTTTAAGTAATAATGAACCAGTTCAAATTGGTGTGAGGCAGGTAAAATAAAAAAAGTACATGACTGTAATAAACCTCAAGAGGTTAAGATAGGCCCACACTCTGAAAGGAAAAAACAAAAACATTCAAGGTTATAGTGTGTATGTAATAAGTTATGGCACACAGGTAAAAATAAAATGTCAAAAAAAGCATTTTCCTGAAATGTATCCTAAATGTCTAAAAGTCTCTGATTGTATATATGAGTTTTAGTTTGCAACAGGAGACTGGTTTTCGTCAGCTCTGTGAGGTTGGTGTTCAACAATCAGAAACATGTTTAGTAATATGACCTCTCTGTCATCCCACTGTGAAAATTATAAAATGTTAGGTCCTGAGAAATTCAACATTGAAAGAAGGACTCTCCTCCTAACAAATGATCAGGACGTGTTTGACTTTTAACTCTATTGTCCTGTGTAGTGAGTCGTATAAAAACACTCATCCTCTGCTCTTCATCCTGACAAACATCAGCTTCCAGCCTATTTGAAACTATCTCTATAGAAATTTTAAATTACATTTATTATTCTTATTTCTTTAATCTGTGCAAAATATAAAGAGAGAATGATAAAACTTCTGATAAACTTTAAAATTATCTTTAGATTTTGTTTTATTGTGTATTTTGATTAACTCAAATGTGTTTTCAGGTAATGAGTATTAGTCATATACTTAATATGGTTTAGTTAAATATTATGTGTTTAATGGACGAACCATTATCTAATAACTCAGCTTGAGCTCAGATTCTTCAGTCGGTCTGTACCTGAGTGTCATCATCTCATTCCTGTCAGAGGTATGATTAGATGAGGCAACTTTTTATGGTTTAAATATGAAGAACATTTGTGAAAGTCAAATCTCACACGTGTGGATATTTTTGCTGCATCAGTTTAACATCTTATGGCATCAGATTTAGAGTTTTATAGAGCTCTGTGGACATCTGCTGGATATTTTTTGTACTACACTTTCTCAAATATCTGAGAGCAGCTTCAGGCTGCAGACCTGAGATGTTACAGGTCCTGCTGACAGGATTAAGTTTGATCTAAGCTGTAATGTGTCACAGATATTAACCATGTGTATTCTCACTGGTTGATAGAAGTTCAACTGTGACTCTTCGACTGGTCCTTACAATAAGTCTGAAAAATCTCAAGTGTTTGATGAAAGAACTCACCAACAACAAGCTGAACGCTGAACGTCTGACTGGGCTGAAGACGAGGAAAATCACAGGTGTAGCTTCCACTGTCAGACACCTTGGTCTTTGTGATCTTTATGGAGGCGTTTCCGTTCTTCAACTCATCTCCAAAATGTGAAACTCGATCTTTAAACTGTTTATCTTGACCTGTAAATCCGTTGTCATAAGTAATGCCAGCATCATAGATGAAGACCTCTTTGTTAGTGTCTTTCTTCCAGTCAAACAGCTTTGACTCCAGGTTCTCCTTGGAGCTGAGAGAACAGGGTAAAACTACATCACTGTCTTCTGTCACATGGATTTTAACTGCACCTGGAAGACAAACAAAAAAAAACATACTGGAATCAACATGCAGGGTAACTCCAGCAGTCACAAACAAAAACTGCACTGTAAGAAATTGCTGTTAATTTACAGCCAATTTTCAGTAGTAATCTACTGTTTTTATGTAATACGGTTTTGTACTGTAGTCAGCAATGCATTGTGGTCTGGAAAATCTGAAGCGAGAACACAAAGACCCATAACAGTATCCTAATGTTTTAAATCACAGTAAAATACCGTAATTCTAAACAATGAAACCATGAGTGAGGAGGACACTTGGTGACATGAGTGAGTACAGTACGGAGGGAAATCTCAAAAGTCTTATTCGCTGCCCATGCCCCTTGGCTGACCACGCTGTGGTGTTGACTGGCTGTTTGCTCTGTGACGTAGACAAGCAGTATGTGCCCCGTGGTGTAAACTAGCAGCATCTCCCTATGGATGACAGCCATATGTAATCTGCAGAATGCCATTGTGTCGCTTATACAGTCTATTCAGAAGACTCTTTTTTTCATTTGGGGCCCTGCAAAAGAAGATACAATTTTTTCAATGACATTCTTGACATTCAGTTTCCGATTCTGAAAACTGGTCCACACTGCCTGCAAAGGCAAATACATTCTGTGTGATAGTGATGTGACGTCCGTGAACGATTCGTTCAAATGAATGACTCATCTGGGTGAACGAACTGAACTGAATCACTTACTTGAAAAGATTCGTTCATTTATGAACTGCAGTTGCACTTCCCTCTCCTGTCTCGTCTCTGTCTCTCTTGACTGTTAGAGTCACCCAAGATGAATTTACTGATTTTAAAATGATTTTTTGATGCAGCTGAACCCCCCCCCCTCAGTTTTAGCAACTTGTAACACCTGTCCAATAAAACTGATCTCTTCCACTTACTTATAGATCAAATTGATATTAAACTTAATAATTTTTTCTTCTCAAAGTCCTGTTATTATCCTGTGTTATAGTTAAAAATGTTAATTCTTAGTAAAATCCTGATCTTTAGTTGTGTTGTCATTGTAAACAGATGCACCTGTATGAGCTTCTCTTCCTGTAACTTTTAAAGTCTGTTGACCATGAATTCTCCCTCAGCCTAAGTTCTACCAAAGCTCAAAATGTGTCCTGGTTCATGGAGGCTTTGTCTGATTCTTTGATCTTTGTCACGTAGCTCCCTGCTGTTTCCTCTTTGCTGTTTACTGATGCTGTTATAAACTGATCTTAACAGGAAGTGATAAAATCATAAACCTTATCAATGTGGTCAGACTTCTTATGGTGGATTTGTGTCCTCAGCGTCACCTTTGCTGTTCAGATTCAATAACCTATGTGAGGAGGTTTTGACCAATCAGAAGGAGGAAGTCAGCTCAGTGAGGTGATAAGGGGGAAGGCCAGGTAGTAAAGAAGAAATAACAGCTCCATTATTTATTGTGCCGTTTATCAGGACACACCTGAACCTGCCTGAGCCTTGGTAAGAACAGCTGACATGTAAACAGAGAGGAGACACCACGAGATTTGCTGAGGCTTTGAATCCAAAAGAAACAAGAATAACAAACAAGACTAAACAACTGCAGGACTTTTGTCTTCACGTGAATTTAAAAAAAGAAAGAAAAAAAAAAAGATAATCATCTTTAGATGTCTGATGATTCAGGAGGAAGAGAGCTGTCTGTTAGTGCTGATGGTTTATCTGAGCCCCTCCCCCGCCCTTCTCACCTCAAACAACCTCACACAAGTTCACAGCACAGACAGAGCTCAGCTCACTTTGTAAAAATTGTGCACTGAAGAATCAAACGGCTGAATCTGTAACTTTTCATGTATGAGCCTGACATATTCAATCATCAGGAGAAAATGAAAATGTTTATCAAGTCTCTTTTCAGACCTGCATGGCTGATGTTTTTGATAAAAAAAATTTTTTATGTTGGTTCATTTAGTGAGAAATATGTTGAACATTGAGGTAGATGTTTGAAAACAGAAGGTGCTTTTTGACCACAGCAACTTTCCTTACACTGCAAAAACTGAAATCTAAGCAAGTCATTATGTCTTATTTTTAGTAAACGATGTCTTACTAATCTTGATTTGAGCCACATTTAGTAGACAAGGTCATAAAAATGTCTCATTTCAAGTCTTTTAAAGACAAAAATGAGGCATCAATTGCTTGTAGCAAGTAAAAAAAAATCTGAGATTACAAAAAAAAAAAGATCTTTGTTTTAAGACATCTTTCTAATTTCAAGAAACTTCCCGGGCGAATTCGTCCTATCCCATTGGCAGATTTTTTTTTACTTGTTACAGGCAATTTACACCTCATTTTTGTCTTAAAAAAACTTGAAATAAGACATTTTTATGACCTGGTCTGGTGAATGTGGCTCAAATCAAGAAAAACAAGATAAATGTTACTAAAAATAAGATGTAATGACTTGCTTAGATTTCAGTTTTTGCAGTGTAGGAGTGTACTTGAGTCTGTACTGGAATCTTGTCAATGACTGAAACCGTCTGAGTAAACAGCTCTACCAAAGTGCCTGGAGGCGCTGTGTTGAATCTCTCCAAAATTATTATTAAAATATTTCTGACAAACTGATGGTTTGTCTCCTACTAGTTCTGTGTCAGGCTGACAAACCCCATCAGCAGAAAAAAAAGATCCATTTGTCAGACTGTGCAGCTCATGTGTGTGACTGTGTGATCATCAGGTTTAAAGTCTGTGATCCACACACTCACTGAGGACTGGGCCTGACTTCTTTTGGACGCTTAAAGTTAGCACCTCAGTCATATTTAGCAGAAGAACAAAGAAAAATTGATTATAATATTTATGTTAAAATTCATTTTCTTATCACCTAAATACAAAAAAGAGTGACTTTACTTACTTAAGATGACTTTTTACAACTTATGACAAATGTAGGCCATATATATTTTTTCATTCGGTAACTGTAAGATTTTTCACAAAAATAGTTAAGAAAAAAATCTGTCATGCTTCAATAAAATAAACAGCTGGGGGAACATCTGCAAATAAACTTGGGTTAAGTTTTTCAATTTTGTTTGTTTTTGAGAAAAATAGAAGAAAGGTGATCCTGGATTGTGGAGCATTTGAAATCCTCCATCAAGAAAGAATGAGACAAGATTTCAGTTTAAACTCCAGAAACTGCTCTGCTGGATTCACTAACACTGGCAGATTGTTGTTTGCTCTACTCTGTGTTTTCTTCCAGAATTTTGGAATTTTTGTTGTGACTTAATCTCATTTTTTCTGTGAACATTTGTCTTTGTAGAGCTTGTCCTGTCCATGTTTTATGATTTTTTCTGATCAAATTTAATCTTCTGGTATTTTTACAGTGAATTATTTCTCTTATTGTGAGTATTTTAGTGGTGTAACTGTTCCATCCTCACAGGGGCCATCAGCATCAAAACCAGCGCAGCAGGAAATAACAGCTCTGACAGAAGCTTCAAATACAAATAAAGGAGAAAAGTTCATTCTTTGACAAAACAATTCTTGATTTTAGAAAATACTATGAGACCTGCAAATAGTTTATGACACAGTTCATAGAAACATCCAGAAACTCAGGAATCCATCTAAAGTTTCACTGATGCAACGACCATGAGGGAGAAAACAACCAGGAAGCAGAGGACGAGCGTCACAAATGCATCAGTCTGCACCAAGATCGACAAGGAGGAAACGCCTTTGTACACACGCGCAGGCACGCGCAGGCACGCGCAGGCACGCGCAGGCACGCGCAGGCACGCGCAGGCACGCGCAGGCACGCGCAGGCACGCGCAGGCACACACACACACACACACACACACACACACACACA